>JAULBM010292819.1:0-15527 GCA_032357055.1 Geukensia granosissima | reverse complement strand
ATATTCGAAAAGGTTATTTTCTGATGCGGATTAATCTTCGGACAGTGTTCTATTTGATACTGAAGTGTGAAGAGGACTTTCCATTGAACGAGAATACAGATTGGCGAATTGCACTAGCTTTAAATAGTGGGTCCCTCGAGTAGACAGTACTTCGGTACTTTGATTCATTATATCCTTCCAGGGTAAGATTTGGTGTGGCGTAGCTTGCATGTTTGCTTGAATGCCTATCACATTATTTCAGCAAATAATAACAATAAAATGAAAAATAAAAGATCGGAGGGTGATAGAAAGAGAGACATAGATATAAAACAAAAAAATATCCAGAGAACTGTTTATACAGGCTTATCATAAATTGTTCATACGTTGTAAGAATGTTTAGCTCTTGTTTGAGATGATATTGTTTTTATGATTTGGGAAGTTTCTGTTATGCCTTCACAATGACTGATCTGGGTATTTTGCCTAATTCAGTTATAATACTACTGGCAGTTCGTATTGATTTAAAGTGGTGACATGGTGGAGCGTTCAGGGCAGAAGAGGGGCGCTGATTTTGTAAATGTTAAAGCCAGGAATACACAAAATTCTAAAAACAAAAAAACTCAAGACAAAGAATAGAGAACAGACCGACCTGATGAAGTGCTATACTTTCTGATGGTTCGTCATACCGAGACATTGCTGTTTGTGATGTTGACGACGAGTCTGACGAGACATTGCTGTTTGTGATGTTGACGACGAGTCTGACGAGACATTGCTGTTTGTGATGTTGACGACGAGTCTGAACCTTTAACATCTAGTAACCCGTCGTCAGCATTTACCTTTTCTTTCTTAATAAGGTAAATTAGTTTACATATATTTCCCATCTGTGTTGAAACATCACAGCTTTTACCCATTAGGAAAGTGTCTTGATCATTTCTTTCGCGTTCTACCAATTGTCTGCATCATTCCCAACAGAATCAATTGGGATTTTTAAGACGTTATATTTTTACAAATGGATTAGGCTAACGGTAATTTTGGCCGTTTGGCGAACTCAGTCATTTCTGTAAGGAAGTTGCTAAAGATATCATGTATGTATAATATACCTCACTTTAAAAAAGTAAAAATTTATGATCATACTAATTTTTAAGGAGAATTATTGTATATATAGTCTTGATGATAAATTAGATAGGAATGGCTAAACTTATTATTATACGGAAACAGCAGGTAATTATATGCTTGCAGGGTGATAGGACAGTTCCTATGTTTCGGTTCTAATGCCACTCCTTGAAATTTGAAATGTACGTACATATAGAATACCTAAATTTTCCATATTTCTTTAACATTGGTAATTTTGTATATTAAATAGTAAAATCTGATGAAATAAACTATTAGAAAGGATTCTATCGGGAATACAAAATTAGCATTTAAAACAAAATAAGGGTTTTAGAACTCCTAAATAGCCATCGAACAAAAATCTAAATCGGAAACTTTTTTAGCTTTAAGTAAATACATTAATGAGTTTTGCGTAAAGATTTTTGTCATTCTGGCTCATTGTTTTGTATGCAAGTCTCCAAAAATGAAATTTTGACTCAGAAAATGTAAGTATTCCATATTTATGACCAAGCTTTGGATCACTCATTAGAAGTCCTGAATTTATAATTCTATTGTTGTAACTGTACAATTGATATTTTTACTTACATATTTGATAATCTGATTATGCTATTCTTTAGTTATCTCTTTTGCTATTATTTTATCAATCATTTCCCCCTCAAGGGCGAATTGGGTATAGAAATTGGGCGTTCTTTTTCGCAGCCTGGAGGTAAAATCCCTGATAAAAGCCCCGTCCGTTGTTTAGCCGGAATGTATAAATACTCGAGAGTAGCCGGGGTTTAGGAAAAGGCCACTTGGTTTCTCTGTTACGGGTAGTATCCCTCTTCAAGGGGCGTCCGTCGGTTGAGATTGATTCATTATTGAAGTCCTTTTTTGGTGGATGGCTGCATGTTTCGTGGACAATTATGCAACATGTATTTCGTCAAAAACAAATATTACAATTCCTGGGGAACTAATATTACATAATATTTTTTTTCATCTTTTGGTATTCTGTAACATGACATGTCTTTAAAAGAAAGGATATGGAATATAGGCCAGAAAGAAACAATCCACATCTTTCCTCGATTGTGAACTGCATAACTTTCCTTTAGTCACTAGATTTTCGTGATTTCCGTGTTTTGTATGTATTAACCTAAATGAATTGTTTTATATCGGTACTTATTGTATTAATCATACTGATGTACACATGGAAATGACAGACATATTAACGAACACATTTAATAGTGAAATAATGAAAAAATATTCGGATCATAAACATAAATATCAAAAACAAAGAAACGTCACATAAGCATAACAACTACATAACATCAGTATAACAATTACATAAACATTATCTTTTGATTAGTATTAATACTGTCTGCTAATAGTTCGACTTTAATAACAAGTCTACTATAACAGTTTACTCTCTAATTTGTTGTAATACTGGTTGCTTTGTTGTAATACTAGTTACTACCCTAACTTGTTGGCGCTTAAGTAGAATTTTAACTCTAGGTTTACTTAATTACTATAGTCCTATCAACGAGTGCAATATCATATAATTAAAAATACGCCACAATAAGGAAATGATAAATATAAAAGGGGAAATACAACAAAAGATACATAGAGAAATATCGTTCACTTTTTATATTAAATGGGCAACTGTTTTACCGTTATCGTAATATTTTTCACAATAAAGCACAATTTAAGCATCAACCTAAACGCATGCAGATAAAAATTTACCAATCTGAAACGGAAAATTCGATAAAGATAATTTTGAACGGATAAATATTTAAAGGATCCCTGGTCTAATATCTGTATCAGTGTCCAAAGCTGAGGCTTAAAATAAGTGTTGACTGAAAATGAATAGCCCAACGACAAACATATCATTTTAACGGCACTTCGACTTTCTCAGCAGACCAAACGTATAACAAAATGGAAGTGCAACATCCTGCACTTAAATAAGTATGGGTGGTAAGTCTGCTCCATTTTGTGAAAACTGTTAGAACGTTCCCTCAACGCATCAATTGCTTTCACTGAAACTTCAACTAGTTTAGATTAATGGTGTTTCATTGAATCACGTTTTCTTCAAGTTTGATTTATTTGCACCGTTTGTATCTGATGATTTCGAAAATGTTTTATAAGAGCCATTTGTTTCGACAGCTTTCGAATTACTGAAACCGCCATTAACTTCTATTTGATCTTGAAAGGTTACACTTTTCTTAGTTTTGCTATTAATTGATAAATTAATTGAGACTGCTGTTGCAGAGGTAACGTCACGTTTCTTCCGCAGAGGCGGAGATGAATTTTGTATAGAATTTGATCTAGCAACATTTGGTCCAACGAAACTGTCTTGCCTCTTCGCCGAGTTTGGCCTAGGTGATGAAGACTTGCTTGATAGACTAGGCGATGGTGGATTACTTTTGATTGGAGAAGATTTTGTATTTTGTTGATTATTTTTCTCAACGTCCTTGTTAGATTGGCTTTCTTCACCGTGTGAAATTTTATTGGATAATAATGCATTTAGTTTTGAAACAACAGCTTTGTTTTCAACAATTTTAGACTTTGCTTCCTCTACGTTAATAACAGTACTTTTCTCAACCGACGAACTTGTCTCATTCGTTAATGTATTATTAGCTTTCTTCGACCATAGTCGGAAGAATTTTTGTCCCACGCTAGCGCCTCTGGCTTTCCTTTGCAGTGATATAAGCGATAGCCTCGCTCTGATGATTTTTCTAGTGTTGCTGCTAATGTCGCTGCTGTTATCGTCAACAATCGATCTGTCATGGCAGGAATTTGCTGCTTTCGATATGATGGCTGCCAAAATCACGGCAAATAAAATTATGCTAATAGTAATGACAATCTTTGGATATGATTCATTGGATGTTGCTATTATTGTGCTGTTATTTCCTGAAAAATAGATATTATACTTTAAGAATATTACATGTATTATGAATTAGATAACTGTAGCATCTACGAAGCTCATTTTGCTTATTTGCCTTTTGAGATATAAAGATTTACACCCACATTTCAGTCTTCATAAAAAATCATCGACAACTTTTACTTGTTGTTTAAATACTGGATTTGAATGCTTTACACAGACAAAACGCTTGATTTTTTTTTCTCAAATTTAAAAATTGCAATGTAAACTTAAAAAACTTTCTGTACTGTAACATATCGTTACAATAGTACTTTAAATATTCTGGACAGACCAAAAATATAACGAAAATAAATGTGCAACATCCTGCAATTAAACAAGAATGAGTGGTAAGTCTGAGTTTCATTTTGGGAATTTCATACGGGTAGAACGTACAAAACTGTCGGAGCTTGATTTAGAATTCTATCTGAGAAATTATTTCTATATTTTAAGTTTAATTCATTTATTAGGGGCTTCTATAATGCATTATGTAAAGGAAAACAGCTACTTTTGAAACAAAATAAATGGTGTCGTGTGAATGAAATGAGTGAATATACGTAAACAAATTGTCCGATATAGCTTGACATTTTTTTCTTCAGGCAAAATTTAAACTGTAAAATCACCTGCAAGAAGCGTCAAAATCATTACTTAACAAATAATCCAGAGATTAAGTTTCTTAAACCAACAAAGGTTTGCCAACAAAGTAAACTTGGAGAACAGTGTTTACGTTGAAATGTGTTATTGAGACATATAAAACCAATGTACACATCTTCGTCATGAACTTCCACCACGTATATAGAAATGGGAGATGTGTTGTGCTCTACAAAACAGCGACAAATATGTATAAATAATAAAAATCTTCAAGTTGTTTTAAGGTATCCCAGAACAAAGATCCACATATAAGCCGCCAAAGCCCCTCCACCCAAATAAAAAATGTGACGACATCTAAACGTAAGCAATCGAAATTCAAAGGGCATAATTAACTCCTGGGCTCAGTTACTCATGGTTAAATTATAACTTGTAGTTAAATCCTGTACAAATCAACAAAATTTAATTTGAAGTTAAATTTAACTCGCAGTGTAATATGTTAAACAACTGGACCCTGAATGCTAACATTTCAGACCTGAAAATCGAACTTGACCTGTAATTTTAGATACTGTTCGTAAAATGTAGACTAACGGACGGACAAAGGGGCCATCAATATATGTCCCCCCTAAATATTTCGGGATGCATGAAAAACAAAGAGAAATGTGTGCACCATACATAATAGGGTATGAATACAATACTTGGATGTATATTATTAATTCCATTGTATTATGTTTAAACAATCTTCAGATTAATATCATGACACTGTTTAAGATTATTCTTTGTGTATCGACACTATTTATTTAATCTGTGACACAAATCTTCACAAACCAGACAACACATGACAGACAACACACGATCTGAAAAACCAAAAACTAATCATCGATGGAAAGATACCCATGTATTATCACTTTACTCCCATTTATCCATTTTTTAATAAAGGAATTAATGAGATCAAGACAGTCAAGAAAAACATTTTATTTAACTATTATAAAAGGCTGTATTTTGCTTGTATTTCGTTCCTGAAAATTTGGATTTATTTTTTAGATATTACCGCAGTTTCATGTACAAATTCATTTTATCAAAACTTGGGACATATCCATCTATATCCATATTTTTATGGTAAATTTTAAAAAGAATCACAATATTTTTATACATTATTGGTACTTGTATTTTGTGTAATTTGGTTTTATTCATATGTGCCATAACTTTGTCAAAAATGTAGATATCGGCGATATTTTTTACAGTATGGTCATTTCAACCCGACCTTCAGATTTATGCAAAAAAGTGTAATTTAATTTTCTCATTTTTGAGATTTCAAAAAGTGCTTTTTCGTACCAAAACTAGAAAAAATTAACTTCAACTCAAAATTACGACCACAAAGTGCAACATTTTAAAATTTCAACATTAAGTTGAGTATAGAAGTTTTCCTTATTTCAAAAATGCATTGATCACCTTTTTCTTTTTTTTTTTTTGTGACATCCGGTTTCCAGTTTTGCAATTTGACATTGCAAATAAACCACTTTATTTTATTTTTGTGATTGAATTTTTAATTGCTTTATTTGTATTCATAATAGCATGAAAATTGAAATCTTAGGAGAAAATTTTTCTAGAAAAGAGTAAGAAGATATAAAACACGGAATCGGTTGAGGATTGTGAAAGACGTTGGGCGATTTGCGAGGGAGACGATTAAGACAAGTATACTCTACGTCAGAATTTGTTGGAACCGCTAAAAAGGTTGTGAAAGAAAAACTGTCTACAATATTCTTATAAATTATTTTTTTTTTTGTAGATTGAAAATTGCAAGTAACGTTACAGTACTTTTTAGCCATTACGGTGTATTTTAAGCTGCGTCGAGTTTTAAAATCTCTGCGGAGCTTTTACATTATAAAATTGGCCATTTATTTGTCAAAGCTGAGTAATAATAAGGTAAACCGGACTTCAGAGTTAATGTGAAACAAGTTGCTCTAGAAGTGGCTTGAAGCGAATGTGTACTAGAAAAATTCCCAAGATATGTTATAGTACATCAAATCAAAAGGGCCTCTGCACTTACAATAGCGCTAAAATATATGATTTCTCTACAGTTTATACCACTAGTCCACATCCTAAAACTAAAAGACAAATGAAAGGTTTTGATTCACTTGTGTTCGGTATTCGTGGTGTAATGCAAAATTACCAATGTTAAATATATATGGAAAATTTAGGTATGCTACATGTACATTTCAACGATTAATCTCACACCATGAGAACCAAAGCGAAAGAAGCACTCAAATCTAAACAAATCTAAATGGGAAGCCATATTCGACGGCATGGACAACTACTTTGAGCAATACTAGGCCTTTCCCTATTTTTAGTGTTTTAGAATTTTAACAAATGCAGCAAATTTCTGCATAACATTGTTGAAAAACTTAACGTCAGACAAGTCTGACAGCTGGGCTGGTGAATACCCTCGGGGAGAGGCATCGACCCAGTGGTCTCAAATACAAAATTACCAATATTGAATAAATATGGAGAACCTAGGTTTGATATATATATATATATATATATATATATATTAAGGAGTAACCTCTCATCAATGGCATGAGAACCAAAAGGTAGAAAGTCCTAGATCCAAACATAGCAAAAGAAGCACTCAAATCCAAACAGGTGGAAATGGGATAACAACAGCTTTTGTTCATTTATTGTCGAAGGTTAAATTCTTGTTTTCCATCAATGCTTAACATCCCTGGCAAACAAATTGTAATATTAATAATCAATAAATAATTTGATTGTATACAATTAAAATACATGTATTTTAATATCGACTGGTTAACCATTTATTCAAGCAGGTCACAAGTCCACGGCGTCTTAGGTTACACTTAGTCGACAACTTATCAACATTACCAATATATATATCTTCTACTAATAAAAAATGTATGGAACCAGGGCAAAAGGCATCATCCGTGCGGAAAAGTGTAGAAATAATAAGATATTTTATTCATCGGACGGTTTCGCAGGTTTTAGGATATCCTTGTCAATCACTCGGCCCAGTTATAAAGGAACTGTAACTGCACCCCTTGCTGCTATATTCCTATAGCGGTGAAGAATGTCAAGCTCGTAAATTCCAAAAAAAAAAACAAAAAAAAAAACAAACAAAAACAAAAAAATTCTGCTACAACATAGTATTTACGTTTAACCATGTTACACCACACAAGAGTTTTCCATCTTTTCAGATGTGCATTAATAAATTTATCGATAACTGGAAGTATCAAAAATCCTAATTTTGAGTAGTTTATGTCTTAAAAGATAACCCAACATCTAAATTGCAAGGAAATAACGTATATATTTATAAATTCAGAAAAGTGACATACTTTCAATTATGTCCTTAATTTACCAATTAATTGAAATGTGCACTAAAGTATTGGTGTATCACTAAATTTCAGAGGATTTGATGAAAACGTCAGGCGAATACACTTGTCATTGTAAAATTTACGTGGCAAAAATATGGTAAATTATACGGTATAAATATTCTCAAATATGTTTTCTTTTATCACCAAATCCAGTAATATAAACTTATTTGGCAAGTAAAAGAAATTTAAACTATGTTTATCATGCTCATACTTAAAAATTTCAGGCGGAACTGGGTCAATGAGGCTTTTGGTTTTATCAAATTTTTGGTTGAATAAGATTTGTCAAGCGCTTTAGATTATATTAATTCTGTTATTTTTTTTATAAAAGAGACTTGCAATAAAGTTTTAAAGCAAACACAAATTTTTAAATAATTTCTGTTGCAGGGATAACCTTCGTAACATAATTGCTGTTGCGGGATTGACCTTTGCAAAGGTACTAGTTCGGAAATACATTTACCATACATGAGTATTACGAAATATGCTAACACATCCCTTATTTTGCTCAAAAATCAACTATGGTCATAAATCGGAAATTGGTATTTCTATAAATAAAACAACAAATGCAGTAAGAAACATCTTTTGCAATGAGTGCACGTTAGAGGCTATTATAGCCCATGATCTTAGCTTGTTTAATTATATGGCTACAATTTTCTTGGGGTCTAAACTTAGTGAAGGTTTAAATATTTAACAAATATGTCTGGCAACAGTATGTAATATTAGTAATTTTGATATTTAAACTTCGATGACTGTGACAATATAAAAAGTGACGTCAAGATATGTTTACAATAAACTGTAGAATTAAGCTATTTCCAAACTTAATTCTTTTAATAACACTAAAGATAAGGTATTTATAATTACATGAAATTATGGTTCAACTATACAAAAACAATTGCACCGTGAACAATAACGTATAGATTCTTGTGTTCGGAATACACCAGAACTACGAACTGGTGTCTTAAAAAATAACAGTAGTTCTATAAATACTGCTGAATAGTTTTATTTATATATTTCAACTACAATGTAGGAACATATAAAACATAAATGATACACATATGAAAACTTCATTATGTTGGGCATCAAACCAACATTGTAAAAATGTGTTATCGGTATAGAAGAGTAAAGTAAAATCGAGCACTCATCACGTTATGATAGTTTTTGCTGTCTAGCCTGTCAAGCAACATTAGTTCATTTTTTTGCCTCAAGGAAATTTTTTCGCTTTCGTTTCAGTAAAAAATAATTTGCTTTTGAGAAAACCGTTAATCTGGTCAGATACATCTTAAATTAGTAATAAGATTCCCTATTCAAACCCATCATGGAAATAATCCACTGGTATCAGTGCTGTCAGTCGTTACTTGACCATACTAAAGAACACATCTTCAAATTATCAGTGTATATAAAGGTTAACAGGACTGAAATCAGGCGGTCGATATGATGTCAAAAGCAATGAATTCAGGTGGTCGATTCGTCGAATCGATACCAACATGACTGAATTAAGATGGTCGATAAGATGGACTGAACAAGAATGTCATCGGGGCTAACTCAGGTGGTCGATATGATTTAAACTGGACTGAATTCTGGTGGTTGATATGATGTCAGTTGGACTGAACTTAGCTAGTGGATAGAATGTCAACGGGACTCAACTCGAGTGGTCGATATGGTGTCAAGATTAAATTCAGTTAAAACATTGTCAACTGGACTGAACTCAGCTGGACGATACACACGATGTCAAAAGGACGGCTCAGACGGTCGGTATCCAAAGAATGTCATGTTCTCAGCAAGTTTAAGATCCATTTTCAACAGCTCGTATGAGTGATCGTTGTTGTCATACGATATATATTTGCAGTGATTTCTCGATTTCGCTCTCTTGTTGAATATAAGTTGGATTAGAATGGGTGTAACAGTATTGTATCTGATAGAAACAAGTTTCAACGGTCTTTGATATAAATCTGTTTTTAGTGGATTCTGTAGGAAAAATAGATAAGTGAAATATTTGAACTTTGTGCCAACTAAAATAAGTAGCTTCTTAACCCTTGCCTTTAAGCATGTCGTGTGCACCCTTTGATAGCATTATATCAAACGTCATGTGGACATAATCTATACTGCAAATAATACCCATATATAAAAGTCATATTATATAAATACCAACATGTTAATCCTTTATGTTTTAAGTATTAATATTGTCATATGTAATGGAGAATTAGCTAAAATCTAGCCGCGTGTTTTGATTTCTCGTTAAAAGAATAGAAATATTGATCAGTAATTTAAAATTGGATAAAAGCTTTCAAAAAAGTATACTGTTTACTTACATAGTGATCATAACAAGTTTATGGGATTCTCAAACCCGAACCTAAGGTTTATTGTAACATCCACATATACATTGGACAGATCAGGCAAGAACGTACAGTGTCAAAAACAATACTTTTTTTGCTTTTGAATATTTGCTAAAATATGCACACCGCGGACGTGTCTTCAAGGCATATATGAAAATGAAAAGATATGGAGTAAATGTCAGAGAGACTGCACTCCAAACATGATAAAAACAGATTGAATTTTAAAAAGCTAGAGATCTCCATAAGGCTTTAAACAAGGGTGGAACACCGAACACCACTCCTGTGAAAAGCTCTAAATCGCCACAAATAAAAAATCTAGTAAGCCATATTATTTGAACCTTAAGAAGCTAAGAGTGAATATAATCAAAGACTTCAAAATTTTCGTTGCAAGCAACATATAATTATGGATTTCTTTGGAGGTGGACAGCCAAATTATCAACTTTTCAGGTTGGTTTGTCCTAGGCTTTGCTCTCGTAAATATATTCCATATTCTTACTTTTAAATAAGTAAAAGACAAAAACAATGCAGTCTTTACAATGACATAATAATAATCGTAGCGCTGTGTGACGACAGTTAAACCTCTGTTAAAAACAAGTCTTTATGATCGGACCAAGCTGCTGTCACATGACTTGTTCAAATGCGACGTTTTCTTCAAAAACCAAAAAAAAAGAACAGTGGAGTTAAGCCACATTTTTGGCCCTATAGAATTTTCTAAAAATAGAAAGTGTCTTATATCAATTTTTCTATATAGTATGTATGAAGAATGTCTATAACAAGAAAATCCAGCCGTTTATTTAGTTTAATTGATTCTATACAACAATCACACGGCACATCGCTTTAAATGTGAAAATACTACGAAATTCCTTAATTTGATACAATTTTGTCGATTTTGATATAGATAGCACAAAAAACGTCAATACCAAATTTTGCACAATTTAAGATGTATCAAGAGCTATTGCCTTGTTAAAAGTCTTCGTGATGTTTTGTGCGCTCATTTTGATTTTGAACAATACATATCTAAAAATTTGGTATGTTTACAGAAATTGTTAAATAAGAAATAGTCAATTTCGCCAGTTGTTTTCTCAAAATTATTAATATTATAAAAGTATGGGTAAAGAAATATTAAAAACGGGCATATAGCAGCTTTTTCACAACAACCTATTATTGTGTCATGAAATCTAGAGCTTGGGCCAAATACGGGACTAATTCTACCTACTGTTGTATAAAAGAATAGTCTCCCTCGACAACCCTACAACCGCAAAGATGAAATCGTCCGCAAAACATCAACATGGCAGGATCATTAAACAAGCAAGTGTCGTGGAACAACTTTTTAAATTAATTTGTTCGGTTAAATATAATACAATTATTGTCATCTTAGTCGGTGGAGATCCAAATTGTCAACTTGTGAGGGTTGTTTGCTTGAGACAATCAAAACTGCCAACTTGTGACAGTTGTGTATCCGAGAGCAAACCCTTGGGCAAAACGCCCTCACAACTTGAAAATATGGATGTCCACATCCTAAAAAAGCCATAATTATATATTGCTTGCAACGGATATTTTTGCAGTCTTTTATTATATTCACCCCAATTCTGAAGGTTCAAATAGCACAATACCTGATAAGATTTATACAACAAGTTCGATATCTATATATTAGATGTGTCAAGTGGCTATGGGATCATTTAATGAATCTAAAATAAAAAGTGGCAATGACTCCTTCTTTCCAGTTAACTAATATGGGCCGATTTTTTTTTGATGTTTCGAATTATTGGAGAAACATTCATCGTTGCCACGGATGAAAAGGAGCTTTTCTGTTTGTAATTTTGTTCCATTCTAAATGAAACTCCACATATCTTGGATATTACTAGTTAAATGTTAAAAAGAGTCCAAAAACCTGAAATTTGCCATAACTGACAAAAAGAAATTATAATTTTCATCTTTTCTATCAACTCGGTTGGGCATGATTACTGAATGACCTTTTTACCACACCAAAAGGTGCAATGATATGCGTACAACTGGGAGAAATACACAGCGCTAACCAAATAGTAGAAACGTGATTGGACTAATTTTTACAATGTAACATACAGACTTTGTTTGGCGAATTGGATGAAGGCTTTATTTGCCAAATAGCACGATTGTAACTGTGTAATTCTCGAGAATTCAATATTTTATCTTACTTGTTTTTTTTTCCCCAAGATATCAGGTGTGCACCTTTGAGAAAATTGCCATTAATACCACAAAGAACAAAAATTAATTAGTGTTCCATTCTTTCAGGAACTTCACTGAAATGTGACCATTTCTATAAGTTATATTTAAAATTACCCTGAATACACGTGATTTTAATTATTAACACCCTAGGTAAACTTCTTGACCACTTCAAGCCATATAATATATAACAACAAACTAAAAACTTTATCGTACATTCTTGAACTTGAAACTCAAAATATTTACTTAATGAATTACAAAATATTAAAAGTTATCTTTGGTATCAAAACTTCACCTTTTCGTTTATTCAAAGATCCTAAAGTTTTGCTTGCTGATTTTGTCGACTAAAGACTTTCCTGTTGGGCGAAATAAAGATATAGTTAACTTACTCAAGTTGTTTATTTTAATAAAATTAATGTTAGCAGTTATCGCTCCAACATTCTCAATAAATAATACGTATACTATAACCAACAATAACAATGTTCTTAAAATAATAGTAATGTTCAAAATAACTACGGGTAGGCCTTATAAAGCTCACTGGCTGTTCAAAATATTAAATTAAAGACGTGAATTCCGTCGTTTGGGTATTGACTGTTGCATCATAATCTGGGAATATTGAAACAGAAACAGTCAGATGACAGAATTATAGAGTCGTACACAGTATTATATCATGAGTATGAGATAGGTCAAAACGGATTGTTCCCAGATCTGGGTTGTCATGTTTAGAAAGCTTAACAAATTATTAATATTAAATCTGTGTAAGTAGTTTTATAATCATCTGTATGTTATTATATTAGTTTTGAAGTTGAATTTATGTATAATGAAAGTTAAAAAGAATCTCTGAACCGTTTACACTCCATATTGTATTATTTAAATCCTTCTTTTATACGTGTGATAATGTATATCATACAATACATATATATAGCACATTCATTGTAACCCATAAACTTAACCAACTTTACCCACGTGCGATATACATACTGACCTCGTAAATTTCAATGCATGAAAAATTTGGATGTTTTGCCGTTTCATTGCTTAAAGCTTATACTTTGTCAGACGGATACCTCCGTAACATTACACATTTGTTTTTAACTTTAAATATTTGGTTTGTCATAGCATTATTTAATTTAAATAGATTTATATATAAGATAGGCCTTTTATATTATATCGTAAGATATCGTTTGCACCTAGATTCAACTGTCCTCTGCAAAACACGTCATCCTGCACCAGACTTGCATTTAAATGTTTTGCATAGTGGTGGAAGGATGTCGGCAACATAAAATTAAATTTGTTGGTTTATTCTGTTTCTTTTTAAAATTTAAAAATAAAATGCGGCAGCACCCTACTTGTTCCAAATGTCTTTTTTTTTCAGCATTAGAAATTAGAAAATAAAAATTGTTTGCTTTTTGCGAAATCGAGGTTATCTGACGTGACGCAGCCTTACCTTTGATTTCCTGGATGAGAGAACAGAAGGTCACAACAGTTATACCAGTCAGACCGTCTACCATGATGAACTTCCATCAAAATCTCAATGATTCCCATATTGATAAATCCATGAACATCCTGATTTAACTCCACACATTGTAAATCTCAGATTGTGGAAATGAATATAATGTTCTTAAAATGCAATTTGGCATAAGCTTAACGAAAATTGTAAACTTTTATAAGCTTGAAAATAAAATAAAGTATATCACATACATCACAGATCACAATATTTCCCACGTGTAATTAGTGTCATCAAACTGAGGGGTCGGTAGAGACTTAAACTTTATCAAGTCTGTCAATTAAAACACTTCCACACAAGTTACGCTGTCGTCTTTTGATATCCAGTCATTTTTCTTTTCAGAGTCAACAAAGGTATGATCCAAACAAACAGTTGTATATGTACATATCTTAACAAACTCTTTAATAAATCAGGTATAACCGATTTGAACATTTAATTACCCTCATGCTTCGCCCTCGCCAACAAATTTAAATATTCTTATATTATTGATTTTTAAGAGTACATAATCTGGCTTTAATTACAAGTTAAGCTGATTAATTAGAGATATTTCTACAGTAAAATAACTGAAAATTAAATTATTATGTCATTTATCGTGGAAAGGATAATTTAAACCTTTAACCATGTTAAGTCTTGTTAGTTTGTGTTGACCCTAATAAGAGTTGGAGACTTCAATACTGAAACTGATCTGCTAATTACCTTATTTTACACCTATTTTCTTAAATTAGCCTGACAATTAATCTCAAACGACACCTTGTCCTCACTGCAAACAATCGAGATCTACTAGTAAAATATCAAATAATTTAAAAGTTGAAAATTTCGGTTTAAGAAAACACAAATTTTAATATTAATTTCGGAATTTCGTAGCTATGCAAAGTGTTTTATATGGTTATATCTTCGAGTAAGAAAATCCAGACAAAAACTGAACTTAGAAATTTGATTTTTTTGGGTGAGAAAATTCTCTTTCTTTTTCTATTTTTGCGACAATTTATCTTTCATTTGCGCCAATTATACGTCTGTTCTACTTTTTTTTAACGAAAATTATCAGATGCGCAGAAAAAAATAATACATTTCCGAAAAATCTTCATAAGATAAGCTCAGTATTTCATTATTTTTATCAACAACCTATAAAGGACATCAGTTTACTGTCACAATTTATGCAAAATGGTTGAGAAAAAAAATAAGAATGATTGAAACAGGAACACAACCTGTAACCTATCATGTATATGATAAATCTATTAAAATAAAGCAATTATACAATAATTGTATATTAGTAATCTTAATATTAGAAAATGAATAATAATAAAATTAAGTAGAATATACAAAAGGCACACAAAGAAATCTTGAATTGAAAAACAGAAAAACTGAACTGAAATTCAAATTTAACGGTCTGGAACTACCTGTTTCTAGTTTCCATAAACATTTGGGTGTGATCTTTAACAGTGATGCCAAGTGGAACTTGCATGATGATAACATAATATCAAGTGTTTCAAAGCACTTAAATGTATTGCGTAAACTAAAATATAAATTAAGTAGATCAAACT
>JAULBM010292808.1:0-15528 GCA_032357055.1 Geukensia granosissima | reverse complement strand
AGATTCTGCTAACGATTTTGAACATTATAGTGCGATAAGTTTAATGAGAAAAGATTTTGAAATTAAAATTTACCTTGAGGATTACAGAAAACCATTTCATCCTCTCCCGCAAGGCAGTCGACTTTTCCGTCAAACATCAACAGTTTATCAAGGCAAGTGGAATCCACGAAACAAATACCAATTTGGCCATCAGGGCAATGTCCTAACAATTGAATTAAAAACAGTAATTTCAAAAGGTTACTTCAAAACGAATTATTATTTTACCGTATATATATCTCTACAACAATGAAACAAAAATAATTAACGCGATCATGATGAATCGAAAGAAAACATTGGTCCCCCAAAAGGGGATATCGATAGACACGTAATACCCGAAAAAAAAAATAAAACACAATGACTATCACAATAAGAAACCAGACACATACACACACACCAGAGTAAACTCCCGTATGCAGTGACGGAACATGTTCTATTCAGCTGAAGCTAAAATTAGGCCTGGATTAGTTTCTATCTTTGATGATAATTTATCGGAACAACATGTTCCAAACATGATTTCATGTAAGGCACGGACCATTGGATTTTCTCGGGAAGGTGGGGGCGGTGTTATTTTAAGAAAAAATTCCGACCCTGATTTTCATACAAAAAAATCTGGTATTATAATGACTTTACATAAAAAAAATCTGGCCCGAAAAACGGTCGAATTAAATTTCTGGTCCGCATACAAATCCCAGCCTCCTACAGGTAATCAAATGGTCCGTGCCTATATTAATCGACTTTATTAGTTTTGTACAATGTTGAAATATTTTATAAACACTAACCACAGAAGTATTCATCGTCATAATGGCTACAGTCTACTATCCCATCACAAAATGATGATGGCATATTAGCACATTCAACGCCCGACATACATGTGTATTGCGTTTCATTATTGCAAGAAGCAATTCCTGAAATAAAAGAAAATTGTCAATGGTTAATCAGTTCTTGCCTAAGTCACAATGACATCTTATAAACGGTTTTGTCTATAATGGGTATCAAATGCACATGAATTTCATTATGTTTTGGTTCTAATGTTGGTGATGAGAGTGTACGCCTAAAATGTATATCAAGCATATCATAATTTATCATATTAATTGAACGTTAGTAAACCTGTACCTTGTAAATGTCGAAGTGTACTCAGTAAAAGGTATCTGGATGGAGGTAAAAATATAACAAAAGGAAATAGTCATTAAACAGATAAAATGATATCTGAGATTAATCAATTGTTTTAAAGTGAAAGCACAGATGTAGGTAATATTGTGTTAATATAAGTGTTACATTTATTATCCTTCTTGACCCACACAAAATTTTATCATTTTTCCCAAAGATATGAATCTACTGTTCATATATAGTTTGCATCTCATGAATATGACCGAATGTTCAAAAAGCTGAAAAGTTTATTAATACAACCCATGTTCAGTGCTTGACAAAAATGGTTATAGGAAGGTCTTTATCATTTTCAGTGTTAATTCTTGAGCAAAATCTATATTAACTGTACACTAAAGTTAAAATACTTAAATACTTAAAGAAGAAATTCAGACAATTTTCATCAAGTTGCATTGGAGCAGTGTAAATCTCAATCAACAGTGAGAACCTAGTTCCTCAGACAACATATCTTTAGTTCAGACTCAATGGATGCACGGAAACAAGAAGTCGATCTTAGCTTTTCACAATGCACGATAAATTCGTAATAACATATCTAATACTTTTAGAACAACCTTATTAACCTAATTATCGTAGGAACATTGTTGTGTTGCAATATAAACAAATACAAAAAATAATTATTTCATTTATAAATGACCTAATGATACTTTCATTTACAAACTTTCATTAGCGCTATCATAATTTACAAAATACATAAAAAATGTTGAATAGATGCGTCTACTAACGCCAGAAATTACCAGAATACTCAGAAACGTTTGACCCTTAAGATTTTCCTTTCATTCAAACAGAAAAGTGCAGAAAACGCCTTGTCAATGTTTGTATACCATAGTAAACATTTTGTTGTTTAATTCTATGTTGTTGGCAGCTCGTCATTTTGTTTCACTACAAATGGTGATATTTCCGGAATCACTGTCGTTATGGCATAAAGCAATTTATTAATTTCTAAGGCTAATAAGACTTCTTGATACGAGATATACATTGACAATTACTCGACAGGATATCTACATACTTGGTACCTTTGATGCTGTTTTGAATTTAACACAAATAATGAATGATATACTGAGAATTTTTATCGAAGCCATGCCAATTTGTGAAAACAAATGGAACACTTTGTTTTACTTGTGTTGTCCTTTTCTGCAAATGTGTAGGCATATTTTTAAGATGATAGAAATTAGTTTTTATTCTACAGTTCTAAGTTGACTAAGTTGAAATTGAATGTGTGATTAAAATCATGTCGACGATGTTAAGTTCAGGCTACATGCAACTGCGAGTTAATTATCATTTACAAATAATATATGACCGGAAATCTCAATTATACATGAGCAATTGGCATAAAACCTTAGTCTTAAAATTCTTGGCCTAAATTTGTTTAACACTTACCAACAAATATTTTGATCTTGAGTCCCGAAAAACAAATACATGTGTAATTTCTTGTAATTATCCGAGACAATAAGATTATAATTTTTTGTAACTAAATGTACCTAGGAAGAGCGGTAGAAAGCACTTCCAAATGACATAAATAATGCCTTTATGTTATATGATATACACAGTCTCAATGTGAGAGACCTGGTATTATGATTGAAAGGATTTTGGTGGACATTTTAACAGAAGTGAGTCAATCTAAATCTAGAGAGTAGATAATATCTTAATCTCATGCTTTCGCGTCGTTGTTGGCGTAACACTTTTTAATCCACTACTACTCTAAAACCCACTGAATATTTTAAAGCTAACTTTCAAAGATTCTTTATCATGAGGTGTAGCGTTGCGTCTCCTATTTTACCAAAAAAGCATTATTTTCAAATTGGCTGCAATTTTAACTTGTAAATTGCCGAGTAAAAATGGAGGTAATATTTCGAATCTGCTACTCCATCTTAACCGGCCGATGAAAATTGAACACACCTTTGTAGATTCTTTATCAATAATTGTAGTAACGCCCCTTCTATTTTTCCCCAGAAATTCAGTGCTGAAACTTCTTTATGCAAATTGTCATGTGAAATGCTAGAAAGGGGGAGGTACAATCTCTTATCCGCTACTCCTACTTCTTGTTTACCATTCAACAAAAATGAACCTTATTTCAACCGATTCCTTATCATGGGGGATCACTGCAAGTCCTATTGTATTTTTCCAGAAATTCATTTTTGAAAGTTTGCTGCACATTAGACTTCTAAAATGCAGTGAGGAAATAGCGGATACCATTTCTAATGTCTATATTTTCATTACAGACGTCAAAGATGACCTTACAACCGACCAGTATTAAATTGAAAATAGACAAGTAAAAAAATCACTTTGACAACAGTTTTACTCTCCACTATATCTTCAGTTACCCATACTTAAGGCTCAAACAAACACTACAATCAGAGATATTCCAACAAAATTTCAGCCAAAATTTTAAACATTAGGCATATTGCAGACCTTTCTGCTACTTTAATGACAAATGACAGATTGTAACTTACATTTATCAAAGCACCTACTAATTATCATGAACTTATTGTACCGACATAAGCCTTACTGCTCAAGAACACCAATTCATCCGAATGATGAGTTATTTTGCACAGTGATATTTGCAAAGGCCTTTTGAAGTCAACATGATGAACACTGCCAAAGTCCAGGTCATTAAGAATATGAAACGCAATGAAAATTAAATATATATACCCAAAGACAACTAAGAACATCAAGGAGCAAAGATATCAAGAAACCGTATGGTGTTTTAATTTTGTTTCATTGTAACTAATGAAAAACAACATAAGTGGAACTAGTTACGACTATACTTTCATATTCACAAATGTGTTGATTATCAAATTAATTTACAATGCTGAACCCAATCACCACTTTCACTGCCTATTAGATTTAACAATTTTAAAGACTCTAAAATCATCAGATGATACAACATTACACTGTAGCTCTAAAAACGATGTTAAATTAGCTATGAATGAAATTAAAAATTTTGTGTCTATTTCTCCTCTTATTTAAACCAGAAATAAGATAAAAGGGTCATGCATTGGTAGATTAAAATCATGTAAAGATAAAGTGGGAGGGATAAATTTATATACGGGTCAAGTCAAAGCATTAGGCGTATACTTGGGGCATGATAAAGAATGGTGTGGAAAAAAGAAATTGGGAAAACAGATTGGATAAAATGAAAACACTTTTATTTTCTTGGCAAAAAACGTCTTACAATCATTGGGAAGATTCTGATAATGAAGGCTTGAATTCTACCTATTTTCACGTTTATATGAACTGCCTGCATTATTTCGGAATCATATTTGGAAGCCATAGAAAGCAGTTGTTTTGAATTTATTTTGGACAACAAACCGGATAAAATAAAACTAAATGTGCTTATAAGTCCAAGCAGCAAAGTGGGTTGGATATGATATATTTTTGTAGTGATTTTACAGCGGTAAAGGCATCGTGGGTATGCAGATTAATTAAAAGTTGTACGGCAAATTGGAGTATAATCCCTAATAAATATTTTAACAATTATGGTGCAAATTAGTTCATTTTTAATACAACTAATGGGAACACTAGATTAATTTTAAAACATCTCAGACTTTTCCATTGAAATCTTTAATGTTGGAACTTGACTGTAGGGGGAGGCAAGAAATCCTTTTTTCAATTTTATAGAAACGTAAACAAGTTATATGGAATAATAAGTTTATTATGTGAGGTCAGATCACCATTGTTTTTTTTCCGAAAATTGTATTAAAAGTAACATAATTTACGTCAATGATATCATTGATGAAAATAGAAATATATATCGGAGTCCATCATTTTTGATAAATTTCAGAACAATTTTGATTGGATTTCAGAAATATAAATATAGTTAAAAATCGTTGACAAAAGCGATGGTCAATTGCTTTGAAATCAGACAGTTATATTACAAGTATCGTAAATGTTAAAAGAAACACAATAGTGTGGAAAAATTGGGCTCTAAAAATGGTTAACATTATTCAATATTAAATCAGTTGGTTATAAATATGTACTTCATGAGTTTATTTTTAATATTTACAGGAAAATAAGTTGAACGTATTTTGATAGAAAGGGTTACAGAATATTATTCCCACACAAAAACTCTAATTTCAAAATCTTCCTAAACTATCTATGTAACTTTTGTGGTCAAGAAGAAGACTACTTTCATTATCTTATATTAAGTCCTTATTTATCGGGGTTTTGGGATAAGATTCAAAAGATTTCACTCAAACATTTTGTACTTGGTTATAAAATCTTTGACAAAGGATATTTTGGTTTCAATTTATTCTTGACTGTACTTAGTTTTCCAATCTTTAAATCGTACTATGTTTCTGAACAGAAAAACAAAACAAATTGATGTGTTCGAAATTTTTTAACAAGAATTTAAGAAAAGAGTACAGGGAAAAACAGTTGACAAATTATTATATGTAATTGCAAATGATATTAACGAAATGTAATTTAGTATCTTTATGTTGTATTAGATGATGTTACAGCTAATTGCTATCCTGGGTAATTAGTGGAATAAAATATGAATCATGTTGAGTAGCTTGGACTCTTGGTGTGATTTGTAACAAGCAAGAATTGGAAATTAAACATGTTATTTTATTTTTTAGAAAATAATTTCAAATTAAAAACAAGTAGTTCAACCTTTTTTTATATTTCAAGTGAAACTTAAGTTAGTATTAAAACCCGCATTCCGTGAGCTTCTATCTCGCGGCGAATTTTTGGCGTGGTTTCATGATTTCAAAATGGTCAATGACATTGCATTTAAAACTGCTTAAGGCGGGTAGTACATGTACTGAGTATTTAAAAGCGTCAAAGATGTAATCAACCAAAACGATACAAAAAACATTGGTGAAAATTGATAGTTAAAAATACTAAATTAAATTTTATAACTATGTTGACTGCATCTATCCCATTTAACTTGAAATCAAAGATACTAGAGAAAAAGAACGGTGTCCTATTTACCGAGACATACACCTAGAAATTAAGAGTAAAGGCTGTTTAAGAATAAAACTTTACGACAAAAGAGATGAATTTGCGATTGTAAACTTTACGTTCATGTCTAGCAACATTCCAGTCGCACCTGCATATGCAGTGCATACATGAATTTCTCAGTTTATACGCTACTCCATGGCTTATGCTGTATGACAGTAGAATTTAAACGTCTTCAGGTCCCATTATTTGAGTTTGGTTTGAAACAAAAGACGTAAGACCATCTTTACTTTTTGAGGTTGTTGTGACGTCTGTCATGCGACGTCTTACTAAGGTCGAATGGTGTGTCTGTAACAGAACTTAAAAATATCGCCATAAGAACTCAAAATAAAAAATAAAAAACCTCCAAATGTGTACGTTTCGATCCTCTCAACACAAATAGTTGGATTTTTTGGTAATTTATTTTTATTTATATTTTTTATATTTTTAATTTATCGTTTCATTATTTCTATTTTTTAAACTTTTTTTTGGCTTTTGCAGATAAAAAATAGCAATTTGATTTGAAACTTCTGGTTGTTAGTGAACTATCTTTGAAGTAATACAAACAGAAAATGTCAAATTATTGCAGTTTGATTTGTGTAGTTTTTCTTACCGCATAAAGCCGGGTCTTCGTCTTCACCATTGCTACAATCGACGTAGTCGTCACACTTCCAGAGCACAGTTATACATTCTCCATCATCACACTGAAATCCGTTACAACTACTAGAATCTTAATATAAAGGATATAAATATCATCTTAATTACGCGTATAAATTTTAAATCAATTTGTTAACAGGTAAAAAAAACTTCATAATATGTACGTTTTGATCCTCTCAATACAAATAGTTGGATTTTTCGGTATTTTCTTTTTATTTACCTTTTTTATATTTTTTGATTTATCGTTTCATTATTTCTATTTTTTGAAACTATTTATTTTTTTTTGCTTAAAAAATGGCAATTTGTTTTGAAACTTTTGCTTATAAGTGAACTATCTTTGAAATAATACAAACAAAAACTTTCAACCCCTCCACATATAAATGTACCTGGCCTAAGCCAGGAACCTGCAGCCCAGTGGTTGTTGTTGTTTTGTTAGTCATTTATTGTTATATGTTCACCATTTTTGTTTTAGATTTGGTCGATTGTCCTGTTTTATGTAAAGATTCACAATTTGTATTTCGGGGCCTCTACAACTTCCGTTATGATATGGACTCTGGTTCATTGTTGAAGGCCATAATTAGACCTGTAGAAAATTCTACTGTCACTTGGTGGGTGGCTGTCTCATGGACAATCATGCCACATCTCCTTATTTAAAGTATTGTAGTTTGATTTGTGTAGTTTTTCTTACCGCATAACGCCGGGTCTTCGTCTTCACCATTGCTACAGTCGACATAGGCGTCACACTTCCAGGATTCAGTTATACATTCTCCATCATCACACTGAAATCCGCTACAACTACTAGAATCTTAATCAAAAAAGTATATAAATATCATCTTAATTACGCGTATAAATTTAGAATTCCTTATACAACACAAACGATGGACGTCAATGGTCAAAAGTAGAAACCGTCATTTTAATTACAGTATTAACTATGAAACAGCCTAATGGATTGAAAATTGAACTCTTGCGTATTACAGCATATTTAACATTAAAATCTATAGTGGGGCAAATTTGCATTTGGGCGATATCCCTCTAGATGACTGCCTATTTCGGTTTGATTGAATAAAATTGCATTTTTGTTTTTCATTTTACAATGTTTAGATTTAAAATGTCTTATCAATAGTTATTATTCTCTGATGAGAGGTTACTCCTTGAAATGGTCAAATAGCATTTCAAAACTCACCATATTCATTTAAGTTTGATAAGCCTATATTTTAAACCGTTGGAACGATGCATCTGCTGGTAGACCACAGATCCCCGAGGGTATTCACTACCCATGTCAGATCATTCTGACATGGATTTTACCACGTAATATTTTACAGAAATTTCCAGGAGTAAATTCTTAAACCTCTGAAATTACGGAGAAGGCAATTTTGACCTTAGCTTTCCTTTGTTTTCACTCTACTATCTACTGATAAGAGGTTAAGCCTTGAAATGTACATATAGCATATCTAAATTTACCATATTAAATCAATATTGGTATCATCTTGCAAAAACATGATACGTTCTTAATGAGGCGAGTTCGAAAAAAATGAGGGCGTTTTTACATGAGGCCTTTTTTTTTAAAATGTGGACCGATTATGAAATTAACTAGGGGGCGTTTTTGACGGGGGTTTAATACAGTGGGGCGTTTTGACTTGTAGCTTTTATCTGAACTAAAATGTATCGACTTCAACAACTTTTGAAAAGTACAGTGTTGACTTCAATTATAACAATCTATCAATTATTTTTCTTATTAATTATTGAAGTCGACAACCATTTTTTTTTCTTTGTTAACACGGAGGCTGCAAGACTAACTGAATATTTTTCTTGTCTAATAGTCACAATTTATATAGATTTATATTCTATCTAGGTACAGCCCTGTAAATAATCTTTAATGAGGAACATGAAAGTATGGCAAAAGCAAAAAAATATTTTAGTCAAGTGATAAAGTAAATAAATATAGATAATCAGTGATATTTAGTTTAACCTTAAATTCAGGATTATTATTTTTGTTGACCGAAGGATTATTTTTTAGATTGTCTTCGGGGTTCGGGAATGCGCAAACATGTTTCCTGAAAACGCAATTGGTAACTACGTCATACCTCAGAGAAATATACAGACCGACTGGCAGTCAAACATGTTACTATTAAAGCATATGTGAAATCCTTTTATCTCCTATATATATATATATCTTTTGTAAATTTGATCAACTATTTAACTACCCCTACAAACTTACCAGAATTCTGTACACTCAACATTATAGCAACTACTACCAACAACCATGATCTTGATAACGTCTGTAAGGCAAAACTAAAGTAAATAAAATCGCATAGTCGACCATTATAACACTTGAGCAAATTTTGTGTTTACCTTAAGTTCAGTCTTGGTGACACCTATATTTTTTCGAAGACCCTTGACTCCTATATAAAACATATCAAAACAGCATGACATGTTTTAATGTCATTAAAGAATTTATTTGCTGGTTGTCCTTTGGCCCCGTCATGTAAAGCTAGTCTTTTTTGTGGCATATTTCATGAAATACCCGCATCATTTTAAATTTTAATAGAAAAAAAATATCTCACCAAATTTAATAATTTGGGATTTATTTTTTTTCTATAATATGTTTACATAACATATTCTTTTCCCAAGTAGATATGACTATTTTTACCTGTTTTATTCAAAGTGAAAGTAGAAAATTGCTTTTCATTTAAAACAAGCTTTTGACTACGGAAGCATGCGATTGGTTGATTTAGTTTAGCGTTACCTTTAAGATAAAATACAATACATCTGTCAACAACATGCATAAACAGAAAAACAGTTTTCATTTTTTTTTATCACAAAGAATATCTGTATTACTTTTGGGAACATTTAAGTCCTAAAACTGAAATATTTTATACCTATATTTCTAAATATGCTGTTAATGACTTTTGATCTCGACCCTGTGAACGAGTTTTAGAAGGCGTGCAAACGTAGTCGTATGCTAAAAAATACGATTATTAATGAAGAGTATACTCCGAAGTTGACATAGCTACACAATGCTTCTCCTAATAAATACAGTGGATATGATACTATACTATAAAATGCTAGACATTATGATTGACAATCTTTTTGTTGAATTTGGTGGGCTTGTTTTTCAACAGACCGTTAGCTTATCTTGCTCCTGTTTTGTAAAGGAGTTCGTGGATTCCAAGCCTTTGTTCCATTTGATTCCGTTTTATCTTTTAGTTTGTATCAAATTTGTCTTGTCTCTTTGGATTATGCTCTTTTGTCCCCGAGACCACCAACCGCCCGGTAGCTATTATTTGCATGAAATTACGTAGATCCTAGAACATCTAACTGGCTCAGACGTCGCCCAGTATTATAAGGTCCGAACTTGACATCTTTCTGAACACAGTGGCTACACGTACGTTAGGTGTTCCCATAATCATCCCAAAGGATGTCATGAATGAGACATATGTACTGTATTAAAATCACCAGCTCTACTACAAAATTCTGATAAATTTATCCAAATTAGATCATGCTCTGTAGAAATTTTTGATAGATTAATTATGATAATGGAGAACAACATTGCGCACGCACCGAATGTAAAATAAAAACCGTAAAACATGTTCAATTCTTAAATCCGACACTGATTTTACTAGTGACCTTACATCTAAAAGTTACCAAATTTGTAACCGGGAAGATTTTTATCTGTACATCATCGAATTTGATTTATGGGTTCGAATTCACGCTTTGTGGGTTGGTTCATGTCGGAAAACCGAAGGGTGGTTAAACAAAAGAAAGTGTGGTCATCTGTCCATGGTAAACGTGAACGATAGTAATCGTTATGTTTACGAACATTTCAATCAAGCCGATCACTCGGTTCTCTGATTGAAGGTCCGTATAATTGAAAATATTTAACCAATTATCCAAAGATAAGCGCACCCCTCAGAAAAGAAAGAGAAGAATTCTGGATTCGAGAATTAGGTATTGCATTCCTCATGGATGCAACGTTAACATATATAGTGTAGGTAACTTATCAAGCCCCCGCTGTAGTTCAATGAACAGAATGGAGTTGTTTAATATTTCCCAACAACGTCCACGTAGCCATGGTCATCGCAAATACACACGCCCGGACGTTCTCGTTGCTTCAAACGATAATGGTATACCCTCTCTACAAACCACTCGGACGTAATCACATTCGCATTCTTCACGACTCTCCAGTCAAATAGACTTTTTAAAAAATGCTCCATTCATTTATTAACGATACAAAGTCAAATCTGTGTAAACCACAGGCTATTATTATGGATAATGCACAGGCTAGTTTGTACATCTAAATAGGATGATATCCAAGGTCATTTCTTTAGGCTAGATTTTGCAAACAAGGACCCTGCTGTCTTGAGGGACTTGTCCGCCATCCATGAAAAATTAATTGTGGTTCAAGCCCATCAAGCCTCAAATGACATTATATCTATTTGTAATAACTACTACTTTGATTGCTTGATAAAAGAGCTTGGCATCAACGGCACATCTGGTATCGACATATACACCTTCTACACTTTCTAAAGAAGAGATCCTTGTTAACCACAGGTCGGTTCTTTCTTCATTTGGTGTTGACACAAAAGAAGACGAGTCGGATCTGGCTTCCTTATTCTTGATACCAAAACTGCACAAGTGTCCATATAAAGAAAGATTTATAGTGGGTTCATCCCGGTGCTCCAGCAAGCCTCTTTCTATATTACTGACAACTATACTGTCGACAGACAAGGAAGGCCTTCAAAAGTACTGTGATAAAGCGTTCTCCAGTAGCGGTAGTATCAAATGTGGATATAAAAAATTCGACAGTTCTGCTTCAATTCCTCAAATCCGATTCTTTAAAATTTGGTAAAACTATTCAAAATTTGACTTTTCTACCCTTTATAGCACGATTCCACATTCAAAACTTCAAGACCCTACAAAATACCAGGTTGAGTTCAGGTGCTCCCGAAAGATATGCAACCTCTGTTCCACTAGTGGCACTGTCGTGTTACTCAGTAGACAAAGCCGGTGTATATTCAAAATCGATGTTAGTCACAACCAGTAAAGGAACAGATTGTAGTCACGACAGTGGGAAGATACCCATTGTAATTTGTGAAATGGACATTTCGTACCGGTCAACCAGATTATAAAGGCGACCGAAAATTTTCCGGATTGATGACTCTAATAAATCCTTGAAATTTAGTAATTCAGTTATTCAGTTATTCAGTGAAACGTGAAACCAAAGGATTAAGTAAACTAGTTCTCTTTTCTCTATAGAAGGCTCTGTGTTAAGTCCGCTTCTTACGAATAAAAGAATAAATCGGTGATTAGGGGTTTTGTAATACTTTTCTAGTATTTTTGATGGAAATTACTTTAAGAAAGCTTAATAATTAAAATGAATGAGAAATTCAACCTCAACCCCCTAATCTTGAACTACTTCCATTTTGTTGTTTCGTAGTCGCTACATGGAAGATCTAGATACACTCACATGAGGATCATGTCTAGGGCCAAATGATCCTGAACGTACCATTACATCAATGCTATTGCAATACCGACGATTTTTGTAGGCATGTACGATAATAATGTAACATATCAATTTTTAAGTTAGTTAGTTCTGATGTTAATTATTGAAAGGAAAGTCAATGGTGATTCTTAAGAGCATGATACGTTCTAATGGGTTTTTTTTTTAAATTGTCGAGCTTAATAACAATATTTCCATAAAAGGTTGGATGTGATTTTCCGTTTTTTATTAAATTTCAGCAGATCCAACCCAACTTTAAAGTATATCTTTACATGTATAAAAGAATTAAACATAATTTTTCTCTTATTTTATCTTTACTTCATTATTTGCTGGTAACAAACAGATTACGTTTATTTAAATTTAAAACATCACTACATACAATGTAAATTAAATCATTGCTAAATTTTTAGATTAAATGAACGTCCCCGTCAAGGGAAGGAAAATTTACCAAACAGAATGTGAAATCGTCTCTATTCTCGTAAATTTTAGTTTTGATAACTCCTGGTGCCCGGATGGGTTCATTAAAAGTCAGTTATCGATAATAAATGTAAGCGGTGTACATGTAGGAACTGACTTATCAGTGGTTGGCGTTGTTTTATTAGTATTTATTGTTATATGTTCACAATTTTTGCATTAGATGAGATCAGTTGTCGTGTTTTATGTATAGTTTCACAATTCGTATTTCGGGGCCTTTTACAGCTTCTGTTATGGTATGGACTCTGGTTTATTGTCGAGGCCATAAAGGGAACTGCAGAAGTATAAATTCTACTGTCATTTGGTGGGTGGCTGTCTCATTGATAATCATGCCACATCTCTTATTTTTATACTATCAACTTTAAAGATTTCGTCCAGGTAGCGCTAAGTAGTATAAAATATAGTTATTTTGCATTCGTTTTAAACCCATAAACGGGATATACGGTATATCTTTACTATGGCAGATAGAACGAAAATCAGCAGAAAGTATTTTGAAATAAAAATTTTAAAGGTACCTTTTACTTAATGCATTCCAAAAAAAAAAAAAAAAAAAATAAAACAATTTGGGTCACCAGTCTGAATCTCCTGGTAAAAACAAAATCCGAAATCGTAGTATATTCTTTATATTAAAAATAAGAATTATATCCCCTTTTAACAGTTTAAAAAAAGGAATAAAATTAAACATGAGTGCGATAGCAACAACAAATTTTATCTTTAACATAGATAATATCAATATCTGAATTTTTAGAAGATAAATTTCCAAGAAATGACACTCCTAATACTAATATTTGCAAATATAAGAAGGGAATCATACAAGAGTCTACTTTTTAAAAACATGTGCCCAGAAAGGGATTTACAGTGAAACAGTTTTAAAAATGGTGCGCACCATTTGTCAAAAGTCGTGTGCAGGAGTTTTAGAGTTTAAAAGTCGTATGCACTAGAATAAAATTTTTATTTAATTATATCACTTCATAGGCTCTGCATTTTGACAAATTTGGTCGAAGTTTACAGAACTTGAAATAAAGGTCTATATTGCTTGCCTATAGTTTTCTCCACAGTCTATTTGTCATTGCAATGTAAGCGTTTCCGAAAACTCTTTTATGACGCGTACAATTTTGAGCTTCTCCTTTTGTACTTCTGAATTTGAAAGGAAAGTTGAAAAGAGAATTAGAAAAAAAAATGTCACTTTGCTTTGACTTAACACTATTTGTTTCTAACGAATTTGTCTTTTTCATGACTGGGCACGGGGGCGATCTTCAGGGTTCTACCCACTGACCCAGCGCGAACCGCAGGTGGCGAATAGGTGGAGAACCTATCTTTTTTTTTGGGGGGGGGGGTTCCAGGTTATACTTCTAAGTGAAATGACAGGGTAAATGATGATAAGATACTATAAAATGATATACATCCTCCCGAGGAGAAAAGAATTATCGTCGAACGAGGGACTGTTCCTGAGAAACGACTCATCATTGGCAAGCATAAATCCATAACTCGTCCGGCTGAAATGCTAAAGAGTCGTTGAGTTTTCTCAGAACGGTGTATACAACGGCATGTAGGATAACTCTCCTGCTTTACCCTAACAGTCCAAGTTACACATCTTGGGTCTACACATTCATGCGAGTGACCGTTAATCAACAATAAAACAAACGATATCAATAAAGGATTATAGTATACAATTATATAGTAAATGTGAAAAATCATGCGCTTTTAAAAATGAAAAATTTGTTGTGAATGTTTTTCATGAGACACTGTTCTACAATGTATAAAGGTATAACACAAGATGACAGCTGTTGTAACATAATATTGTGTTGTCCTACTGATGCTCTTGTTTCTGCAAGCGAATGAATTTACAGCTTCAAACATATTACATATATTCAGTATGATAAAGAAGAGGTGATCAATTTTTAGTGAGTCACATTTACAGTATGTTAAAAAACTGAAGTTGATACAAAAAAACTTTTGTTGCACTCTGCTGAAAAAAATCCAAATTCCTTTTTAATTAAAAAATATAAAACATAATACTCATACAATGAGTTAATTTAACAAAGACAGAATGATAATGGAAACTTGTAAATAATTATACAAAACACCACAATCATTAATACCGATCGGTGTACTTAAGCTTTGTACGAAATTGGAATCTAAAAATTCCTTAATATATGATTGTTTTTGGGAAAACCATATTTTTCTTTTAAATATTATTTTGAGGCAATTTTTGTCATTTTCGCGGTGTGTTGATGATATCCCATTTTCCATAATTAGGGTTATTAACATTGGTTTATTTAGGTTCTCCAACATTTTTAGTTTTAAAAACGTTGGACCAAACAAACCAAAATTAGAGGGATTATGAGATCTTTCAAAGGATGTGTTTACGATCATCCAATATCAAAAAATGTTTAATGGTAATAGGATTTTTTCAAGTGGTTATTCCTAACAATTTGATATCTTTTCTCTTTCCTTCTATTTTACACATTTTGTTTGTTTGCTTGTGTGAAATTTAATCAGTCAATTACAAAACTGGTAAAAAAATAATAATAAGAAATCTCTAATCAGACAACGAAAACCACTGTACTTAAGGTTCATGGCCTGGGACAGGCATATTGGTATGTGGTGAGGTTAAACCGAATGGTAGAGCGTAAGCCCCCCTCCACCCCTACACATGGGACAGTGGTGCCACAATACAGCAATAAAAGGAATTCGAAGATACCAAAGGGGCAGACAGAAATCGTTAAGTCGAGGACAGACAAGACCATGGCCAA
>JAULBM010292797.1:0-15529 GCA_032357055.1 Geukensia granosissima | reverse complement strand
TTATATCTACTAAATTGGCCTAAATGAAATCATTTATCTTCCAATACAAAATACTTCTATAATATTTATGTAACAGATTATACCTTATGAAAATATTACATTTTTAATAAAAGGCAGATAAATTGATAAATTGTGACTGTTAACATGTACATTTATATTCCTTCTTCAGATGTATGATTTTTGGTTTTGTATTAATCATGTTTTAACACTTAAGGTTGACCTGGAAAACAAAATAATCTCCACCTACAAAATCCTATAACAAGTACTTCATATTCCTTCACACAAAATTTTGGAACAGATCAAATAATAATAGGATTTATTCAAAGATATTTTTTCTGATTGTATTTAGTATGTAAATAATCTAGAAAATCTTTTTTAAATACAGTTTTATTTAATATTATTTCTTTTCTGCTTAAAACAAGCAAATATATTTCTTTCCAATTCTTTTGAAAAACATCAAGTGAAAAATACACAATGTTTACATAACAGCTCCTATACAGGAAGCTCATTTATAAATTTCACCTGTTAAAAATGATCAACATTTTGAGATTCCCAAATCGCATAAAATGCAAAAAATCTGAATTTAATACAATTGTATAGTCAACCACTATAAATATAAGCACAGACAACATACAAAATCAACATTTCTGTCACTTATGACATTTAGTGTTCAAATTGATCATTTTTAAATATAAAGGTATTTTGAACCTTTAACACCAACAGCCTGAAAACACATTTGCTTAAAAAATTATAAAACGGAAGCACTTTTCTTATTAGAATCGTTAGCAAAATACTGAATATTGTATGTTTCTGTAGATAATAATTGCGGAAATGAAGGATTCTAGTTTTTCCTATTTTCAAATGGTCTCCAACATCAAATGCCTTTTTTAAAAAGAATACATGTTCTTTGATCTTGTTGATCTGGTAAAACTTTTCTAATGTGTAGATGGCATACTAAAACATAATTTAACTATTGTCAGAAATGTTTGTAACTAGCTAGTTCATATCAGACAGTTGTGTGTTGGCATGAATAAGGGACACTTCATCATTTTAGAAAAAGGGTTTTTCAGGCATATACTGTAAGCTGAATCACGCTTAAATGATAAAGTTGAAGTAACCTAACATTGCAATAAATTAGAAATAACACAACAAAATATAAATATCAACAAGGTTTGAAACTTAAATATACGGTAGCATTAGATCACTTCCCATCTACAAGCACACTGTTGGTTTTTATTGCACACTTGTGTCTTTTGTACACATACAGGAGATCTCAAAGAGAAAAACAAAATGTCATGCTTTAATTTACACATTCTACGATAAAGACGTTCAGATTGTACACTTTAATCTGGAAAACCTGTTTAGATCTGACACAAAGACAAATTTCACTTTTTGAAAGTATTCTGGACAGAAAATTTCCAATGATCATTTCCATTCTTTAACTTTTATTTTTAACTGGAGAAAAAATGTATGTCATATAAATGAAAAAAAAAAATAAACCAATATATTATAAATTTAATTAAAAATTATCAAAATAATACAACATGCATGATCAGAAATTTACAAAACTGCATTCTAACGCCATATGAAAATGTTTGTCTTGTAAAAAATATCCAATAAAGAAGACACAACATAAATACTTGAATTATCTCCCTTAGACATCTATAAAGCAGGAATGTTGTAAAGTTAAAAGTCAGGACAAAAATGTCAAAATGACGGTTAGAATGAAACTGATATGCATATCATAATCGTAAGTAAACTAAATACACTAATAATTTGACAGGTAAACAAGGGTTGAGCATCCTAAGTCTGTTTCTAAATTTATTCTTGTTTGGTGGCATCTGTGAATCTCTTCCTAACGGCGTCATCCATAGCACCCCTTCCGACATCTTCTGCAAAGTCTCCAACTACAAAGAAATGACAAATAAATAAATTTTTTAAAGTCTCCTAAAAAAGTAAGACACTGAAATATGTTAAGTGACAGCAAAAACAATAATTTTTAATCAAATATGATATTCACTGTTGTTATATATTGTAAAAGTGAATATAATTTCAACCCAAACCTGAGAACTATTTATACATAGAACTAAAATTCATGCATACATAACTCTAAACAAATATAACTCAATCAGAATAAGCCTGTTTTGAAGTGGCAGTAACCAAGCATAGCTTTACATTGTAAGTTCTGCATGTTGACTACAAAAAAAAGTGCGCAGCTATTTTTCATTGCATGTGAAATGTGATCAACATAAAACCTGTTCAACTCAATAAATACATTCTTTGTAAAGTTGGAATTAAGGTGTTCAGACAATAATTGACCACGATTATTAAAACAGCAGGAATTTCTGAAGGAACCTAACATAATTACCTTAGAAAAAGATCAGGAAACTTATGAATATACTATAAAATTACAGTAAATCATTTGAAAATTGAAACATGTTTACAAATATTTTTTCTACTCTGAAACTTTAGGAATACCTGTAATGAACCACAATTTCTTCTAAATTAATAAAATATATTGATGATTCTCCTAGCCTTTATGTGATTATTAAAATTCACACTCTTTACTTGTGATTTATTTGGCAGACTTTAGAGTTAATCACCAGGACATGTTGAAACCCTCGTGTGTACAATGTACAGCTAGATCTTGACACTTGACATTACCCCAAGTATTCTTTTTCATTTACCAGTGTTAACATAATGTATATATATATATATAATAACTGACATATCAAACTTTGGTTTTCTGAGGTCAGAGATAAAATCTTCATGGATTATCTCCCTTATACAAGTACATGAAAAATGGCAAGTCAAGGGGCACCATTTGCTCCCAAACAAAGCATAAAACATCATAAAAGTTCCATAGATAAAGTATATTATCAAATTCTGATGTTGAATATATGTTGCAGCATTCAACATGTTAAACATTAAAATTTTAATACAGGTAGTACGAATGCAATTGGGTTTCTCATGCAAAGTTATAGAAATGAATACATTCTGGTATTATATAAACAGACACATGCATTTCTTTCATCTTTATCAGGATGTGTCAAATAACATGAATGACAGTGATCAAACTGGTAGAACATAATGTTAGGTAATACTATACAGGATATAGAAACTCGTAAGGAAATAAATACATGTACTGACATAATATAAACCACTTCCCTGAAGGTTTATACATAATCTGTCAATATATCCTTGTTTAATATAACTATTGGGTTTTGTGTCATTTTTTATTTTGCAGCTCATTTATGGGCATATTGATTGACAACAACTTGAGATTTACATGTTTTGGATGGCTGCCCCATGGACAATCATACCACATCTCCTTTTTCTATAATAAAGCATTCTTAATCTTATTCTTAAGCCCCAAACGGTCAAATTTATAAAAGTAGGAGATGCAGCATAATTGTCCATGAGACAGCCATCCATCAAATGTTTGTTTGTTTGAATTGGGTTTAATGCCACTTTTAACAATATCGCAGTCATATCGCGGCGGTCACTGGTGGAGGTTTTTACCGGGAGAAAACCACAGACCCTGGGCAGGTAACTGACATTATCATGGGCATTTACCAAATGACAGTCGAAATTAAACTTCAACAGGTCCCATTATGGCCTTCTATAGTAAAACAACACTGGTAAATATAGAATTTTGGAACTGCAACAATCTCTGGGAGATTTATTGCTTTCTCAGTTAACCCAAAAAGAAAAGCTTGAGGATAATAAGTGATCTTGTCAGGAATATATCATTTGCATGTACTTGTTCTTCCATAACCTTGCAAAACAAACATGTAGCTATTTATTATTTTAATGTGTGATCATGTTTTCTAAATATGTTCAACTTTAAGTGATTTAAACCTAAATAAACAGTCAAAGACTAAACATGCTTAATGATCTGAAAAGGCTATACTGGTGAAAGGTTCATGGAAATAAATTTAGCTTCTCTTTTATTTTTATACGAATATTAAAAATGGACATGAAATTACTCATTAATGAAGAATTTCTGTTAAACAAAGAATCCTTATTTCAAAATGACTTTTGGTTTACAACATGTACAATTTAGGTATTGTTGTAGTTTACATCATAAATGGTATTAAATTTGGGTAACTTTTTATGTACAGTACAAACTGAAAGTTTTGTATGAAAAACACCATGGCTGGTGAAATTTCTCAGATTTTCTCTAAAATTCATCATCAACCTCTGGCGTCAGGCTAGAGCATTTTCATACAAAACTATATATTAATAGTACAAAACTCCAAAGCTAGTGGAATTTCTCAGACTTTTTCCAAATTACACCAGCTATCTCCAAGCTCAGACCAGAGTGCCTTTCAAACAAAACTCCCTGCGTGTAATATACATGTACAATATACATATGGCTTCCTTAGGAACATATAGTGTTGGGTAAAAGATAAATTCAGTTCTAACATGCTTCAGAAAACAATCAGAAATTAATTTATTTACAAAACAATTGAAATTTAAGTAACCAGAAAAATTTTCATTATTAAGAAAGACAAAATTTCAATGCCAAGGACAGACGCTTTAAGTGCACTGCTTTGGTTCAACCAGGATTGGAATTGCAAATAAACAGAACATAAAGCTAACCAATTCATAAAAATATTGTGGTTCCTGGTATGCAGTATTTGAAGATTTAATTAACATGAAAAATATTCTGAAGAGGCTTCAAGATGAAAAGATAGTATTTCTAAAAGATCATTTGAGGAAGTTTTGTTAAGTGTTTGTGATAAACCAGAACAGTAAATGCTCGGCAGTTTGTGTCATACTGAACCACTTTAAAATTCTCTTGCAGCAGAAAAATATTGGACATTTTAAACTGTTTCATTTTAGCATAAAATTTTATACCACATTTTTCATTTAGACAAAACTGGTAGACAAGAAAGGAGTAGCCCTGTGGCTCACCCCCAAACTTCCAGTTTTTTAAAGGAAAATAAATAAACACACTTTAACGGCAACCTATCTATACTCAATTTCACCATTGCTCTGGATTATTGTTCTGAGGTCTGGATTTGCCCCAAATTCTAGTTAAATTACAGCATTCCAGCTAGGTCCTTTCCTGTGCCCTTTAGGTGTTAACCTCTTCCATTTGTAGGTGTATTTCCGAAATGCAACCACTTCCAAAAGTGGGCAAGACAGCTTGTTTTCATTAAAAAAAATTTACACATGTCTTTCCATAATAGAATCAGTCTAAATTAACTTCATAGTGACCAAAAATAACAAGATACACATGTATTTAGTAAGGTCATCAGTTGTGCCCATTTTAGTTTTAACACCCTAGAAAGTGCCCTTTTTTGTACAGTTGTGCAGCCCTTCCCTTTAATCCTAGCTTGAACACTGATTTCATAAATTTTAATTAATAATTTGCTACTAAAAATGACTACCTATTGCATTTATTTCACTGTCCAACATTTTTCTTCTTTGGATAAAATATCTCCATCAACAAAATAACAATAGAAAATCCAAGAGTTCTGATTGGTTAGTTTTTACGGAAGTGAACAGAACAGGTAAATATATCCCTGTAACCATAGTAACCAATTTACTTACCTGTTTGTTTAGCCAACCCAAACACTTTACAAGTAAAATGAAAAAATTCTGGTTAAAGCAGACATGTTAGTAGCAAAAAATATTAATTAATTGTAAGCGCAAAGGTATTGCCTTGGTGCAAAGGGGCAAAAATTTAAGGTAACTCTTACAAAAACACCCTATAATTTTTTTTTGGTGAATAGATATATCATGATCCATAATTTTTTCAATTGCCCTTTTTGTTATTAAATTTAGCTGAATTAAAGTTAGTGACTTAACCATTTAACTTGATCGACTTGATTCAGAAAAAGCTAAAAAATCATTTTTTAGACAAGATAAAAATAATTGGGTTTTTTTTTCTTGGAAATTTCACATATACAGGACATATGAGCTCCCCTGCCCACTTCAATTTTGAAATCCTAAAACACCCCTCAAAGTCCAGCTATTACAAAGCTTTATAATGACAACAAAAGTATTTTTTCTACAAGATGCAGAATTCATATAATACCACAACCCACCCATTCAGGTTAAACAGTTGATGTATTAATACTAATATATTGAAATGCATAATTTGTTTTAACTAAACTGTTTTTTTATCTTGTTAATGAAATGCAAGAATAGGTTACATTATTTCTACATTTTTGCTGTCTTTTCATATTTAAAAGTGATATTATCATCTGAACTTTTTGTTTATTATCAGATTATAAGCAACCTTACACTACTTTAAGAGAAAATTAAGAGAGCAAATCTTCAGAGTTTATTTACAAACCATTTCCAAAGAGTTAATTTATTACACTGCAGCTCGTGTGAATTATGCCATGTCAAATTGTCCAAAGTGGGCAAAAGGTGCTGTCCACTCTACGTTCACTTTTGCTTCCAACCTAAAATGGTAGCTTACTGTATAAAGTTGAGCATCTAACTAAATTTTATCTGGAAGTATATCTGTACAATCTGAGGGTAAACACGAATAACATGCCAATGTTATTGTAGACATGAAGGGAGCATTTGAAAATGTAAAGTTTGGTCCCCAACTCAATCTCCATGTCCGACACCATCATGGACCAGTGGGAATGGCAAAAATCCACACGAACTGTTGTGTACAATGTATATATATATATATTACCCATACAAACACAATCTGTACACCATGTTATAAATAGGATGTTTTACATACCTTCATGAAGTTTATCAGCAGCTTTTTCCAAGGCTGCATCAATTTTACCCTGGTATTTTAGAACTACTGGCTTGATGACTCTGTGATAGATCAACTGGGCTCCATTATTGGCAATAGGTGCCATACACCAAACCAAGAACACACACTAAAAAAGCAATATTACATTTTAATTGTCTTATAAATCCACATTAAAAAAAGTATTGCTATATGTTAAGATTAACCAGAAGTGGCACCACCATTATAAGTGGCATTGCTGGCAATTTTTCTGTTTGACCAATCTTCGTTTTTTTCTTTGCATTTACAGTGACAGCAGTGAAAAGAAAGTAAGAAGATTATTCAAAAGAAATAAAGTTATAGCAATACAACAATTACAACTAAGAAGGGTGGTACCAGTCCACTATCCCTGTGATTTTTTTTAGGCAAGCATTTCACAACAGAGGTGCTTCGCAAGCGCAGCATGATACGACCACAGCACGTTGAAATGTGACAGGTGAACAAAAGATACTTTGGGTAAGTGTGGACACAGTATTTTGTTGGACACAATAATGTGCTGGACACAGTAAAATGCTGGACACAATGATATGACTGGATAAAAGATCATTTTGACTCGTATTATCCTCAAAACTGGTGTCAATTTGTTAATTTTTTCATAAGGAATCATTTGGAAAAAACCCATCAAAATCGTATTAAAAATAAAATTTTTTCGTATTATATGAAATTGAATTCCCCTCCCCCCACTACTTTGACCCCTTTTAACTCGAAAACGGTAAAAGATAGAGAAAATTCATTGAAATACTACTGAAAGCTCTCATTGAGAGAAATTACATGCAAAAAAAACCCATAAAAATCTGATGAAAATAAAAATTCTAATTCTAATCTCCTGCAAAATCACATTTTTTAAACCCTTTGACACCTTTTATACAAAAATATTAAAAAGCTACAAAAAAATGCTTGGAGTAACTTTTGTTGCATTGATTATGAGGAATCATTTAAAAAAAAACCCATCAAAATCAAATTCATAATAAAATTTTTCCATCTTATACGAAATTGAATTCCCCCTCCCCCTGACTACTTTGACCCCTTTTAGCTCGAAAACGGTTATAGATAGAGAAAATCTGTTGACATACTACTGAGAGCTCTCATTGAGAGAAATTACAAGCAAAAAACCCCAACAAAATCGATGAAAAATAAAAATTTCACACCTCCTGCAAAATCACTTTTTTTTTAACCCTTTGACCCCTTTTATACAAAAAACGATACATTTTACAAATAAATGCTTGGAGTAACTTTTATTGCATTTTTAATAAGGAATCATTTGCAAAAAATCCCATCAGAATCGAATTAAAAATAATTTTTTTCCATATTATATGAAATTGAATTCCCCCTCCCCCCACTACTTTGACTCCTTTTAGCTCCAAAACAGTAAAAGAAAGAGAAAATCTGTTGACATACTACCGAAAGCTCTCACTGTGAGGAATTAAATGCAAAAAACCCAATCAAAATTGGATGAAAAATAAAAATTTCACATCTCCTACAAAACCATTTTTTAAACCGTTTGACCACTCTTATACAAAAAACTGTACATTTTATAATAAAATGCTTGGAGGAACTTTTATTGCATTTTTAATAAGGAATCATTTGCAAAAAATCCCGTCAAAATCGGATGAGAAATAAAAAATTTTAAAAAGTTAGGGCGTGGACATTTTTGGACCCCTCAGTTCTCAATTAGCGATCCAGCTAGGATTTAAGGGCAGAGGGTCACAATTTCACAAAAAGGGCGATTTTATAACTGAGAAGGGCACATCTGAAATTGATAAAAATATATAAAATCCTAAATATGTTGTTATATTATACATTAATTAGGCACTATTTAACTTAGTAGCATGTTTTTCTTATTTTAAGACAAGTTTAACTCCATTAAGTCTTTATTTTCAGTAAAAAATAGCCTTTTTACTTGATATTGCATTTCAAAAATACAAACACCCCTCTATTTTGGGCTAGCTGGAAATAACAGTTAGAGATAGGTCATGAGACTTGTGGCCTATTATGTTGACTTTTTCATGGAAAATACAAAGAAAGAAACCCCATCAAGAAATACAAGAAATAGAGATCTTGCATTGAAATAAGAGAAAAACCTCTTTTGGCCCCTCCCCAAAAAACGGGTGGGGCTAGATCCCCCAAAATCAATACCAACCTTTATTTAGAACCAACTATCAATGTCCCAAAATATTAAAAGGATTGGTTAACTAGAACAAAAGTTATCGTGCGGAAACCAACCTGTCTACAGACGCCGCCGACGATGACGACGACAGCATCATACCATAATACGACCGCAAATTTTTGCGGTCGTATAAAAATATAATTTTGTGTGTAAAATTTTCATGCATTTGTTTCATGTACCAAAAGGAAAAACTATAAAATATGTGACAGATAAAAAAACATTTGCATAACTTTTTAAAGATTATCATATTGATTATAATAGTAAGCATGATGAAATTATGTAATAAAGGATTATATACAGTAAGCTTAAAAAACTGTTAAACTGTGTACATCATCAATGACAACCCATTTTTTATGCTTTATTGCACTACAAATACAAAATATTACTGTAAGCTTAGTCTTTGCATTTTTAAATCTTATGCCTGCAACTAAAATTTGTTCTTTTCACTAGTGCCAGCTAGAACTTTGATGTTGTTACTTTTGGTCTAGTTCCAGCTTCTCAGATAAACATCTTACCTTTGTAATTATAGACAAATATTTCTTTAAATCCATCATAATGTTGGTTGTTATTTTTGTCGCCTATCTCTATTGTCAGAGTACTGGTTCCTGTTTGAGATAACAGGTGATTTCCTCCCATGTCCTTCATTATAATTGGTAGATAATAGAACTTCTGTTCCTCACGGAAGAATTTCCTCAGCGCCATAACTTTACCTGTCCCATTTCCACCATCTCCCGCTGTAACAAATATAATGTACTGTGTATCATCTTATACTGCTGAACATTCATGTTTTTAACAAAACCCTGATCAAGGTTTCCAGATTTTAGTCACAGGACACATTATTTATTTTTTAAACAAATAATCAAACTAACAGAAGCATTTTATGCAAACATTTTGCTTTATTTAATTATGCTAAAAGCTTTACCACAAATGCTATAAGAAATAGAAAATATTTCTTACCTGGATCAAAGTCCAAACTAAACATAAGATTGTTATTAGCATCACAAGTTGGATTCTCTTCACAGGGAGGTAACTCAAACTTAAATGGAGGACCGTATTTCCTAGTGTCTCTGTCAATAGCACTGAATGTAATGATAGGTTCAAAGGTAGGATCCTCGTCCTCCATCACAATTGGTCGATATGTTTTGGCAAATGTTGGGGCTTCATCATTTAAATCTGTCACATGGATGTAAAGAGTTGCTGTTCCTGTCTGAGGTTGAATTCCTGGAAAAAAATAATATTAAGGTTTATTAATTCAACCAAATCTAAATTAAATGTAAAAAATATCCAGGCAAAATATACTGGACCCATATTCATCTGGCTGCCTTAATGTTACAACTGTCACATTATCATTGTTTTGACCAATACTACAATATAAATAAATAAAAATAAATTTGATCTTGACCATGTTGACAGTCAAAAATATTGAAATACAAAGCTAGAAACCTTTGTCAATGGCCAGTATCTCTACAGTATATTTTTCACTGGTTTCTCTGTCCAGTGTCTGTCCATCCAGACCCTTCTGTATCCTGACCAGACAGTTCTCTCCCTGCTGTTCAACGTAAAATCTGTCACCATGGTCCGCTATGGAAAATCTGCAATATAAAAATTGAATAAAACAGTAAAACATATCTAAACTGAATATTCTGTACAATATAACATGATATTATAGGGTCACTGATTACTCTTTCATGACATCTTTACCTGTGTATTCAGAGAATCTGTTTATTCAGACACATATTTGTTGTGTAAGAGTGGGTAGAATTAGACAGGCTCCACTGTAATTGATAAGGCTATTGAAGAAAAGACATGTTCCACTGTAATATAAGGGGTATTGAATTAGACAGGTTCCACTATAATAAATAGGTATATTGAAATTAACAGTTTCTACTAGTAATGAATAGGGACATTGAGTTAGACAGGTTCCACTGTAATGAAAAGAGATATTGAATAAACCGGTTCCACTATTATAAAAAAGGCATATTGAATTAGAAAGGTTTCACTGCAATGAATAGGGATATTGAATAAGACAGGTTCCACTATAATGTATAAACATGTTCCACTATAATAAATAGGTATACTGAATTATTAGACAGGTTTCACTGTAATGAAAAGGGATAGTGAATAAACCGGTTCCACTATAATAAGGCACATTGAATTAGAAAGGTTTCACTGTAATGAACTGAGATAATATAATAAATTAGACAAGTTCATCTGTAATGAATAGGAATATTGAATTAGACAGATTCCACTGTAATGAATTAGGATAATGAATAAAAAGGTTCCACTATAATAAATAGGTATACTGAATTACTAGACATGTTCCACTGTAATGAATAGGGATAAATTGTCAGTTTCTGCTGTAAAAATGGTGATATTGAACTGAAAGGCATTTACAATCACTAAATACTTTTAAAGATGTACTTAAAATTCAAAATAATTAGGGTTATATAATACAATTTTCACACAAAACATAATAAACATGCAAACTCACGTGAATTCATTATTTGGTGGACTGTCCTTATCATGAGCAGAGAAAGTGTGAAGTAAGGAATTTTCCTCAATATTTTCATCTTTGGTAATGACCTCCACCTTGTTTCTAAATTCTGGTTTTTCATCGTTAGCATCCGTAACAGTTATCTCTACATGGGCTATGTCAAAGTGATTTGGATTGGCATCCCGGGCTTTGACTGTTAGGTTAAAGAATCTCTGGTTTTTATCTTCATAATCAACAGGCTGAAAAGTAGTATTAACAAATATAAGGATACAGTTTCACAAAACATCTCAAACTGAGATTTTCCTCAAATCCTCTAATTTTTCCACAAAATTTGAAAATGGTCTCATTTGATTAGCCAGTTTTTGATTTGATAAGAAAGCTGAGGTAATCCTCAAACTCAGATGTTTTTGAAACTGAAGCATAGTCTCTTTCCATAAAAGAATATGATTACCGGTCATACTTGTATATTTATAAGGCAAATGCAGTAGTTCTATGTTATTAAGTCTAACTGGCAAACTAGTTACTCATTGTATCGTGATTTGTGTCCAGTCTAATAACAATGTCATCAAAGGGATAAGTAGCATGACAAGGAAGAATAACCAATGAGAAGTTTTAGCTTTACAACAAATGTTCACTATATTTTTCACCTTTTTTTTAACATAAAAGTTTTGTTTGTAGATTTTTCTTTCTTTGGCCTAAAAATTGTTGTTATGAAACTTATCTCATCATCTGAGAAATGTATAAATGCTCTAAATCATGAAAGAATTGAGATTTGAGTTATGGAACAACATAACTGTTTTTACGTATAATATTTAAACTTACACTATAAACAGTTATAACGCCAGCATTTGACGGTAGAGTTTTGATAGAAAAATAGTTCAGATCATTCTCAGTAATGATGGAGTATGTCAACTTGGCATTTTCATCAATATCATCGTCTGTGGCAGAAACAGAAATAACAGGTCCACTTCTCTGACTCTCTGACAATTTGACACGATAAATTTTCTGCAAAAACTTTGGCATTTCATCATTTTCATCTGTAACAACAATAGTAACAGTTGCTGTAGAACTCTGTGGATTGACACCATTATCATATGCAACGACAGGCAGGTAATACCGATCTAGGGTCTCTCTATCTAGCTTGTCAGTGTTAGATGTAATTAATCCAGTGTCAGAGTCTATCAAAAACAAACTCATTGAAGTCTCAGCATCTACTGGACGATTGTTTCCGATCATATAGTGTACTGTACCATTCCTACCATAATCAACATCATTGGCTCTTACTGTCATTACATTCTTAGCTGAAATAAATTGATAAAAACTTATTAAAATTTATAATTTATGTATGAAAATATAAAGATGATCCTTTCTCAATTAATGAACTTTTGGAAATAAATGTAGATGAACTACTACTAGAGCTTTCTAACATAGCTAGGTAACATGTAATTATAATCATCTGTTTGGCAAATTTTGCATAAATTATCAATCTTGTTGTAAGTTATTATAAGGTAAACATTTCACCCAACTTTATACATGATTTTCAACTCCATGCAAGTAGAAGCATGTTTTTAAATTGTCATTGTGAATTAATTGAAAATAAGTCAACTTTAAGAAAGAATTAAAACTTATTATTGGGTCTTTCTTGGAAGACATGTTTGGCATGCTCCCAATGTTGTCAAGGAATATCAGCTAACAGTAGTGGACATGCAATGGGATTAAAACTGTCTTTTGCATGATACAGATCTCCTACTAAGAGTCTGTGCCAAATATCAGGAAGGTAACTTGTGTGGTTCCTGAGAAAAATGTGACAGAAATTTTATGACACTAGAAAACATTCTTAGTCCTGGCAATGAGAAGTGGATAAGCAACAGATTCAAAACTGTATTACACAATACAGTTCTTAATAATGAAGCTGTGTGCCAAATATCAGGAAGCTAACCTGCATGGTTGCTGAGAAAAATGTCACCAAAATTGTCCAACATCATAAGGTTAAAGTCTCTGCAAACATGAAGTAGAAATGTGACAGACTCTAAGCTGTCTTACATGATACATTTCACCTTACCAAAGGTCTGTGCCAAATATCAGGAAGCTAAACAGACATGATTTTGCCAGCATTGAAAAAAAAAAATAAAATGAAAAAAACATCATGCCTGGCTCACATAAATGGTTGATGAGGAAAATGCGATGGAAATTTTTTTGTCACAAAAGATGACGACAGAAAGTGATCCCTTTCAGTCCCTCTGTTAGATGCAGGCAAAACAATAATAAGCATAATAACTTTTCTTGTCTATGGGATAGAAAAATCTCAGGACTTAAGGGGATTGAGATTTTCTTATCTTACACTCCTCATCAGCCCCAATGCCAGCACACGCTATTTTAAAATAACATCTCCATCAAAATTTCTGTAAATATGTATTATTTTCCCAACTATAAACCACTCAGCTTTGAAGTATTTGATAAATGATGTGCTAAAAATTTATTTTCAAATATGTTAAAGTAGAGCTGATTTTCTACATTAAATGATTGTTTACAAATGGAGGAAAATACACAAGAGAAAGAACTCTTTGGTGTCAAATTTTAAAATGGTTGAAAAAATAAATGTCATAAATAAACAAATTAAAAAAAAATTATCATTTGAAACATTGTTAATTTGAATTTAAACAATATTATTATATCTTTATCATAGTTTGTCTTAATATGTATTATATAAATATTGAAGTAAAGGTAAATAAATAATAAAACTTTCACTGATTTAATAGAAAAAAACAAATAGTGAGAGAAGGCACAAATCTTCAATGAAAAGTCGAGACTGATTTGTTATAATATCTTTTGTTCATTACTCTGCAGAGAATCAGGATGGATGAGATATCTTAGCACTCAGATTTGTTACCAGCCTGTTTTGCCTTCCACCTAAGGAAAGATACAATATATCTCATTGTATATGTACTCCCTATCTAACCACACGGTGCAAAATTTCACAGGAAAGGTAAAAAATCTGGCTTTAATTTCGGTAAACACAAACTGAGAATTTCCTTAAATTTCTCTTAAGCTGATAAATTTAATGAACTTGAACAAAATGCCAGTTTTAGATGTTTTGTAAATTTGAATCCTGGTTTCTCAATATATTAAAAAATAGAAATTTATTCCATTCTTTGAATTTTTCTTACCTCTGGAAATTTTTTATGGTTTCCTTTTTTGAAAATATCTGAAACTCAAGCCAGATTTTATTTTCATGTAGATGGTAAATGGAAAGATTTGGCAAATGGCTGAACATGAAAAAACTTAAACTGCAGGTTAAAATTCCATGACATCTATTAAAAGTACACAAATAATAAGGACAAAAAGGACACAAGCAAAAATCAAATTCAAAGACAATGAAGCCAAGAAAAATAAAATCCAATGATTCACAACATTAATGAATTACATAATTTTATGAGGAAAAAAAAAATGTCTAGTCATGTAGTAAATCAAAAATGCATTTTGAACACTATGTTTCTGAATGTGAAAAAAAACATTAAACTGCAAAAAAAAGACCACAACATCTTGGTGTAAAAATCCCAGACCAGATTGAAAAACCAAGACAAAATACATACCAAACACTTTGTCTCTAAAATCTATTATAATTGGCAAATTAAGATTGCAATGAATGATAATAATGGTTGAGGCAATGTAGTACACAAGACAAATAGCAATACAAAATTTTTTAATTTTCACATATTCAAAGCCAGACAAAAATTTTTTGCATGGATACATTATGAAGAACTCTTTAGAGCTATAAAATCTTTCAAAATTAAATTTATGAATGATAAAAAATCTTATTTGAGCATAAATTATACCCTCACAGCAGTCTGTCAGTATTCAAAAACACCACTTAAAAATGAAGTCTAGAATGATTCAAATGATGTTATTAAATAACTAGAAAATATCTCTTTTTTGATTGGATGAAACTATACCGATTGCATTTGAGCAAACTTTATGATCACCGCGCAATTAAGCACGCGAGGTAGATATGATCACCGCGCAAATTAAGCACGCGAGGTAGACATATCATTTATCAAGGCTGTCGTGTACCTAAATATAGAAAAGGGAAAATCCATTT
>JAULBM010292776.1:0-15530 GCA_032357055.1 Geukensia granosissima | reverse complement strand
ATTAATATGCTCTCGTCCTGAATATGCATGAAATATTTGCCACTGGACGTTAAGCACCATTCAATCAATCAATCTTTTTTAACATGATTGATGAAAGATGAACTCCTCATTTTTTGTCAGTTTATGAAATGGTAACAACTGAAAGAAACAGGTGTTGGGTGTAAACAAACACCTGCCTTACATCACTCTGTTATCTTTTTTGTGATTTTTTATTTCACCAGTTTAGCTTGTTCAAACAAGAATTTTGTTTTCTGGAAAACTGAATACAACAACACAGCTGTTATCTGCCAATGTACATGACATGTCTTTTTTAACTATCAAAAGGGACTAACCACTATTGTGATATAGTGAAAAAGTACCTATTTGAATCTGTTTGTTTCATTCACACTATATTAAAAATATCCAGTTTTCAAACAACATTCCAAATTGTACAAGATTCGCATTTAATTAATCTAATTAACTGAACTTAGATTTACTAGGTTATCAGTGACATCAATCGTAAGATAATGAATTATTTTTAAATGTTTATGTTCAGCAGAATGATATCTGTAGCTTCTACCCAAAAACTAAACAGTAGTGCAAAGTTTTAAATAATGATTGTTTCATAAACCAACAGTATTTAATACTTGTATTTTATTTAATATATTGTATCACATTTACAATAAAAAGGAAAACTTTTATCAGAAATTGTGTTCAGATGTCAAAAATTTTCTGACTTCTCTCTACTCCCTGAGATCAGCTCACATCATCTCTTTTTTTAGCCTCTAAGGGAGAAGTCACTTCCATCTCTGAATAAAAGTAGCTTGAGCCCTGGTTAAAAGCATATGTGATACCATATTGGTACTGTGCTCAATACCTATTCCTCCTTTGATTTCCAGAATTGCTTATATCAGTTTAGTTTCCATTATTATTAAATTTTTTTCCAGATTTATGGAAAGTGTAAATGATATGGCATTCTCTGTTTTGTCTTTTAGATTGACAATGAGCACTTTATTCGTTGTCGAGAAGAATGTGGGAGATTTCTGACCAGTATGAAACAGCTACCCACTGGTTACAAATTCTCCAATGAAAAGCTGCCACGTAAAAAGTCGATTAAAAGGAAAGCTAACATCTTAGATGAAGAGGATGACATTTACGAAGGAATCAAGCGGCTTTACAACGAGGAATTTAGTAATGAGGTCAGGATGTCATGTAGCACAGAGTTGCACCAAGATAACGACAATTATCTACAAATGACTACTGTTAGTGCCAATTAAACTATATGTAATCTCAGGGACTAGAAATTTATCTGAATTTGTCTAAGATAAGTTATAGAAGACTTTTATATAATCTAAATGTCCATGCTTCCATTTTTTTAAACAAATTTGATTACTTACAGAATGATAAAGTTAAAAACCAGACAAGTTTGGAATAATTTGTTTGCTCTGCTTGGCTTAACAAATGTTTTGAGTTGGAATTTCTGAAAATATGAATCAATTTATATGAACCTTTAGCAGGTGTTCCTCAGATTAGATCAAAAGTAACCAACAAGGTGAACACTCATATTTCAGACTTTTGACCAAAGATATCTGTTATTTGAATAATTAACTTGGATTTCACTGTAAGTTTGGTTATCTTTGATAAATTCGGGTCCTTGTGTCATGTTCATGTCCAGAGATGCATATTAAAATCAAAATCTAACAGATCTATCCAAAATATAGATTATTATTGATTTACTGATTTTTGTCTCCTTCATGCATTTTATATTGTTATACAAGAATATGTTATAGTGCCATATTGTTTTTATTTGTAGACGCTATACTATTAACAATTCATTATGTTGATCTACGTACTTAACATATTCTTGAATTCTACCCACTCTTGTCAGTCTCGGTGTTTGTATATTTAATGGTAGGAGGGTGCAAGCAAATTAAAATAAAAAGACTTCTTTCTCTTTATAAAATTTATCAAAATTACATTGAAACTTGTCTAAACAAAACAATGTACATGTGGCGTGTAAGATCCACATTATTCTTATTGTGGGCTTTGTAAACATCATTTGTTATTAGTCTCAAAGATGTTGAGTTTTTTTTAAACATGTTTCAATGTAACTGTGTTACATTCTTAGTTAAAATTCTGATCAATGCAGAAAACTTAATATTAAATTATACTTTTTTGGTCCTTTGTATATAAATTAATGTAAATGTCCTAGTTAGATTCTTTTTGTTGAAATTGTTGTTGTTATTTTTGTTTATAGATAAAAATTTTATTTTGTTGTCAAGGCTGTGAAAGAACAAAAGTTTTTTGTATCATAATCCATTGCTTATTCAGTATTTTTTGTGTTTTAATTTTTCATGTTACCTTGTGATCAAGTTATATATCTTTTGACTTCACATACAATTATGATTTAATAGGACTAAGACTACCAGATTAGCAGTTTCTTTTTACCTTAAATTCATCAAGGTGTCTTATACAGAAGTGCAACTTGTAAAAGATTTATATGAATTTTCCACTCTCAGCTTAAAATGCCTGTACTAAGTTACAATAATGTTTCAACAGTGATTATTTATTTTATCATTACTTTATATGTTCATTTACTGACAATGAATATCTAAAAAGCACAAAAATGTAGACTTGTACAAAAATGAAACTTAGGGCTCATTTATACATCGTTGTGACTGTTGCGCAATTACTGCACAATGTTGGGTGATTTTGCTAAGATTAATATTATACATAAACCATGACAAAAGAAACCCCCTGCAAATTTCACAAGTCTTCTTGCGACTATTGTGCAATGATTACTTTGAAGTATAAATGAGCCCTTACATGTAATTGTACAGAAAATTCAGAAGTTTATGTTAAGTTAATAATCTTTACAATCAGAATTGAAAAAGAGACCTATAGGTGAATAATTGAAAGATAAATAACTTGTTCCTTTTAAATTTTAATTTTTGTTTACCTGTTTAATTTTATTTATGAACTAATAAACCTTCTGAGTTTGTAAAAGAGTGGTGTAGAAAACATTTTATGTTCATTTAAAAATGTAATAAAAAAGTAGAAATTGTTTATAAAAATCATTAAAAAAAATAAAATATCATGAAAAAATGTAAGAAAACAGTTGCCTCATTTATGTAGTACAATTTTTATTGTGAATTCTGAAGGAATTTAAATAACTATATTTTTGTCCTATTTTATGTAAGAAAATCATAGGAATATAGTTCATTCAATGATAAAATGTATAATGCAAAAATATATTTTAATATTTGATCCAACCCATTAATCCAATTCTGATAAAAAGTGCCACCTAAATTTTAAAAAAATGAATTGGATTGTTTTTAGTTTTTTCTCTCAAACAGTGAAATCTTTCACAAAAAATAATAATTTAGGCTCTTGGAAATATTACTATTTTTATATCTAAATAGAGTTTCCAAAAGCATTTGATTCTTACATAATCTTCATTGAAAATTCATCAGACATTTGAAAGAATATCAGGTTCATGAAGATCTCATAAAAAAAAACAGATAAGGTTGCTTCATTAAACATCATTTTTAATACCAATAATTAGTATGTGTTTGTGAAGTTACTAAAGACATTTCCATCGTCTTCTGACATTAAACAATCCAGCACCAACATCAGTATGAAAGGTTTCTCTGTTTCACTTTTCCTTCAGGGTATTTTTATTGTTATAATAGTCTTAATGTATGTTTCAGCTTATTATGGTACTATTTGGTACATTTTTTACTAAAGACAAATGTTGAAATTCATAGTAATTTTTCAAAACTGATAAGAAAAAGATTTTGTCTTTATAACTGCAATTTGTACTGGTTATTTGTAAATAAGGTCATTGCATGAATATTATTGTATGTTGACCATGACAATGTTTTATTTGAAAGAATGCTAATGTGAATACACTTGGAATGGACAAATTCTGAAATATTGATGCAGTGAATTGTTTTGAAAAATCAAATTAATATATAAAATTTGAATAACATTATTTAACCAGAAATTATACCCATTGAAAACTATTATCTTGCCAAAAAGACCTATACTAATAACACTATTCTAAGTCTTATTTTGTTATTTTTGCACTGTGTGTATTTAGTTTTTCTCCACAAATATAATGTACCCTTATCCTGAAACATCATCCTCATTATAAATCATCTTGTAATATTTATTGTCATTAATATTTTAAATTGAACTATTAAATTGAATCTGAAAATAGCATAATCATTTTTTTCAGTTTGATTATTCCAAAGGTGAAAAGAATTTAATTTAATTTTAAAAGTAGTAAAACATTCATCAGGCTGTAACAATGCACAATAGGTACAACAGTTGTCATGGCAAAAATCAAATTTTTTTTATAAATTTAGTTGAACAACTTTTCAATATTTCTGGTATCATAAGAGCCGTTTCCTTACCTATGGCACACCTGGAGCTTGTTGATATTGCTATACATGGAATGGATGTATAAGATATGCTATTTTTAGATTCTAGAATGAATGCAAGTTATATGAGGGAATAAGTTGTGGGTGACTGTAAGAACAAAGGCAGCAATACCCAAAGAGTGAGTCATTATGGGCCAGTAAAAGGTGTAAATTTGGAAATAAAGTGCTGAGTACACTAATTATTGTCGTGAAACAGTTTTTAGGGCTGTTTAAGAAAAAGAGATTGGAAAAGGAAAAATATAAACAAGTTGTGACTGAAACACCTATGTCTTGAAAGATATTAGTTGTACTCATGTGTAAAATTGTAAATAGTGATCTTGCTTGGTAATACTCTAGAGAGGAGAGAGAGCGAATTTTGTGTCAATTCTTTTAGTTATTTTTTAAAAATTTAAGTTTTTTTTACCCAACTGAAGACCAAGAGGGAGGATATTTTTATAGAACATATTGTTGTTATGTAATGTTTTTGTAAATGTTTTTTAAGTTCACTTTTTAAGTGGAAAGATTCCATGGAATAGATAGAGAATACAGAAACAATATCTGTTATACATTTAAAAGTAATAAACGACCATCAGTCAGATATTAGATGGGGGAAGCATCTTTCGTGTTATGTGAAGGACTTGTTTTAACATGTTTGGAGTTTTTTGGTGTGGTTAAAACCCGATTTTACTTCCTCCGATAACCAACTCCAATTAAGATTTCTTTTCAAACATCATGACAGCCTTCCTTAAATGTAGATATTGAGTGCTGTCTTAAGTATCGTAAAGCATTACAAAATGCCAAAACTGATTCAAGTAAAAGGAAGAAATTCCCAAAGATATAAAGCTATGACCACACATATCAGTAACATCCAAAATATACAAACAGGTAGTGTGTATATATATATATAGCATCTTGTTGTAAATTAGAGTATAGGGCAAAATTTTGTCATTCCATAAATCTTTTGGTAAACCAAGTAAATTTTTACATTACAAACCATTATTCATTCAAAATCTAATAACGGACATGAAAGGATGTTATTTTAATGTATCAAGAGTTAAAAATATCAACAAATAAAAATCATTGTGACTGTTATGATACGGTTTGTTCGATTGTTTCTCATAGAAAAGTTTTTTCAAACTAATTAACTTTAAGTACTATAACCTGTTAATATCATGCACTAATGGAGACTGAATAAGTCTTGTGTATTGATGTAGTCTTTTATAAGAAGGCTGTGATGACATGTTATCAGATAGCAATAAAATCTGGTGGCACAGACATTGTCTTACTTTTTATATGACGTGTATGTATACATATGTATTATAGTCATTGTGGTTAAACACCTCCTGGTAACAATATTCATGTAGTTTTATTGGTAGAGGACCAAAATACCCAGAAAAACTACTAACCATGGGCTGAAAAACCTTAGTTGATTTTACCACTTCAACTTTTGTTGTTGTAGAAAAAGATGGTACAGGCAATTATATTGCCCGCCTTTGGCTCCTACAGGAACCTATACTCCAGAGATTGTCGTTTCAGAGTCATTTATTGTTATTTGATCACCATTTTTTCAATAGATTAGGTCAATTGTGGTCTTTTATGAATAGTTTCACATTTTGTATTTTGGGACCTTTTACAGCTTCCATTATGGGATGACGGATCCACTATTGAAGGCTGTAATGGGACCTTTAGAAGTTTAAATCCATTGTCATTTGGTAGATGGCTGTCTCATGGACAATCTATTTTTATTTATCCTACAAACCAACTTTTGATACTGTGACCAAACCAGTGGAAACACCAGAAAAAAATTTTTTTGAAGTTTAAAATGTTTTTTTTCTATTGAGATGCTTATGCTGTTTATGTCACTAATGTACAACATTTTCATTAAGAAAACAAATTTAATAAAGGTCAAGGAAAAATTATATCCAGCTTCAAATACATTAGTACCAGTCAGTTTTTATTGTAGCGTTTGTAAAACTTTGTAAATTCCTCAGTTTTTTCTTGTGATTGGAGAGCAGTCTCTGACATTTACCCCAAATATTTTCATTTCCATATGCATATGTAACAAAATGTAATATCTGTTGCAAATTGAATAGAAAATAACTAAGACTTCAGGTGAAAAAGATGTTTCTAATTGTCTTTCCTTTTGATATACTGAGGATTTTCAGAGCAGAAAAAATCCATGTCAAATTGTTACCTGCGAAAGATGTTCCCTTTCCAAAAAACAACACTGAATTACAGCAAATTGGAAGAACAATGAAGTAGGTTCAAGTTATTGGAGGTTTTGTTGATGACCATCTATGTCACTGTGCAGATGTTTAGTTGATGTTACTATTTGTAACAGTTCATTCCAGCAAACATCAGTATGGACTTTCAGAGTAATGCTAGTGCCAAAGTACTGACTACTTATCTGGTAATGTTTTAACAAGTGTGGATCTAGACCCATGCCGACAAACCCTTCTCCCTTTACCTTGAAGAAAAACACATTAAAATTCAAACCTCTCTCCCATTTAAATTAATCCAAGATCTTACAATGGATATCTTAATATGCATAGATTTTAGTTGATCCATTAATCAACTTTTTGCCCTATATCATAACAAGATGTGTTAATAATTTACAAAGTCACTAAGCCATGAAAATGAGGTTGAGTGCATATGATGTATATCAGTCTGACAACTACTCACCAAGATCTAACTTCAGATAAAATATGGTGTCTGGGTATAAACAGTTGTTGAGATGAACTTGAATGTGTCAACTTGTCACAAAGTTTACTGTTAAATGATGTCAAGGTCAAATGGTAAGCTGTTGTTTATCATATTTCAACAGTCGAGATAGTTAAACCTTAAAATTTCCAGGTTAACTGAGAAATTTTAAGGTTTAACTATTGAGACTGTAGAAATATGATTATCAACGGCTTATACTATAAGATTTTGTTTCTCTAATTTTTTAAGCATCAAAACATCGTTAAAAAACTATCATAGGCAGGATCGTGCGCCATCTTTTATCATAATCTTGTTACAAGGGATGTAACTTGTGTACAAAACAAACAAACATGCCACTTATTTTTACGGCATTTTCATATGTATTAGCCAAAAAACAAAGTAATTCCTACCAAACTGATAGAGTCTTTGGAAAGCTCAGTCCTCCAGGGTAAGAAATAAGATCCTGACAAATCTTTGAATTCGTGAAGCGAAGCTCCCGGGGTCTGAAAATCAGCCAATCATCAGCCTAGAAATAACAACCCTCTAGAGGATTAGAAAAACATTTCCAACACCAGTCAAGGAATGTGAAAATTACAAAAGAATTAGAGAAAAAATATTATTTGTCTAGGTAAAACAGTTGTTGACTAATTTACTTGATTGTAAAATATTTACAAAGTCACTCAACCAAACTAACTCATGGCCATTCGCTATGGCTCATTTTTAAGACCCAGTATTAGAATCTTTGATAAGTCTGTATTAAAACCTATATACCCCACATTTGTTCCCACAACATGCGAAATTTCCCACCTGGAATATAGCAAAAAGATACCTTGCTGATGATTTATCAATCAAGATTTTCAGTAAAACACTAAAACATTTTAAAAATTTTATTTGCAAACGTTAAATTTTATACTTTTCAAGTACAAACAATATATATATATCTCACTGTAAACAAGAGAACAATAACAAAATAGAAATTACAAATTTTGTCTTTTTTAACATATTTTAATACATATTTTACAAAAACATCACAGGCTTATAAATTACACATGTAAAATTCTCATATTAAAACCATTTGTACAAAGTGGTAAAAAATCTATGTATAATATAACCTTCACCTTTGCTATAATGCAAACTGAGGCATGATGGCTTTGTAACAGTGAGAGAGGTAAGGATTGTCCAACTGTACAACATTTCAACATATCTGGCCATATTATGTGTACTATAAACCACAATATCTGACATATAAACAACATTCATTTAGATCAATTTAATTTCATAAATGAATTTTAAATATTCCATTAATTTTATTACCAGTATTGGTGTCATTTTTATAAGGAAAAAATAACTCATTCCACCAAACACAAAAAGGTGAATTTGCTATGATACTTAAAATACGAAAATAAGTGTGATTATGAAAATATAATACAAATAAAGAGGCTTAGATCATGGTATAACCACCAAATTAAGGTAAAAAACAACACACAATAAATCATAAAAAACAGAGGCTGGCCAAATATTTCAGTCTACAAGGAATATATCAAGGGGTAAACAAAGATGATAAAAATAAAATAGTCCTAACCAAGTGAAATTGAGCACTACTGATTTTCATTTGGTTAGGACATATTTTTATCGTCTTTATGGCCATTGTTTACTTTTTAAATCTAGTTGTTTTACCATGATTTTAGTCTCTTTGTTTTTGTATAATACTTTGAATACTGTAAGTTAAACCTGATTTTTGTGTATGACAATATGGTTTTAGATATCAGGACAAAGCATACATGTTAAATCTGAGTTAAGTTTATCACACTTAAAGTATTTAACTACATAAAAGCTCAAGAGAATTACCACGCTAATACATTAAAATATCAGAATTTAGTTTGAATAAGAAATTCAAGCAAAGCTGGGGATTAAATGTACAATTTGTATGTAAAATATCTCCTTTTATAGCTGAAATTCAAGGCAAAAAAATGTAATATCTATGTTTCTAAAAGTAAATGATTTCAAACAGGTGCTACATATGCCAATTCTGGAATAAGTTATCTTAACTAGAATAGAAACAAAGGAAGCTATAAGCCTTGCCAAATGTTTTATTTTCCTGCTTTTGCTCTCATTGTATCCTGCATTTTATGAAAACATTAATGGGAGTCAAATTTCATTCTGTGAAATTATGTTACAACTAAGAGAATGTCTTGACATGGGAAATTCACAAAGAGCAGAGTAAACAAGCAAACATATTATAAAATACAAGTTTCCCCATGTTGAATTAATATAGTGAGTTGTTATATGCTATATGTACATTACAAGGAGTAACCTCTCATCAGTAGCATTAGTGCCAAAACATAGAAAGTCTGAGATCCAAACACACCAAAGTACATAGTATTTACATTCAAACACATCAAATTAAGAAGATCAATCTAATAGTAAATCTTTATAGGTCATATTGCGAAGAAATACTTTTAAAATAGAAATTTAAAATTATCAAATATCAGGTTTCACACAAATAAATTTTATTTTTTCACTCTTTTTAATGTATCAAATAGAAATTTGGTCTGTGGATACAAATATAATATACAGACAATGTAAGCCAATTTAAATTCTACATAAATTACCTGGAAAAATAAGGGGGGAGGGAATGTTCAACAAGGCTGCTGTCATATCTTCCATTTAACAAGCTTTACAGATTAATTTCAATTTTAAAAAGGTTTATTTACAAGTAACAGCCTAGTAATGCACTAAATGTGTTGTGCCAAAAAAACTTGCAAATAATGTTCAATACAAATAAACATATATTAACTTTTATTATCTTGTTTGAATGGTTGAACTATTTCCAACAAGGCACCTTCTATTGCATAACAAACTAGAGACTTCCAAATACCGCTAACACCATCTTAAAAATGTTGGACGGATGCAATGAAAGTCATAAAAAAATTGTACTAAAACCAATATTTACATGGACTTAAATTAAATTTTAGTCAATTGATGACTTTTGATACAGAATATTTTTCTACATACTTATATTATAGGGAAATTGCATGAATATTGGTGAATATCCAGTTAGAGCTAACTTTTGGTTACATTCTACAAGGAATATAACATTGCTATACAATAAATATAATATAAATACAGCCAAACTTTGATAGGTCAAACTCAAAGGTTTGTCTACCATGGGTACCCAAATCCTTTTTTTACAGTTGATTTAGGATACACATCTTTGAACACCAACTGTTCAAACATCCATTAAATTGAACAATATTTTTGGTCCCTCAATAGTTCAAAGTTATGAAGTTCAAGAGTACTTAATTCTTTCAAAAATTTATCACAAACTGGTTTAGTACTACAATTCAAACTAAATAGCAAAGTGTTGGTATTGACAATGTTAGTTACTTGTACCTGTACCTTGTAATTGGGGAAAGTTATTCAATCATAATAATTATAAGGAATAATCATTGTATATAACGGATTATGCCCATCTATGACTCCCACTAGCTGTTGCAGCAGCACTAGAAGGTTTTTCATTTGTGACATCACATGTTTTAAGGAAAATCCACACAAGGAACAATTCTCCAACATGCATCAACTGATAGATTTTATAAGAAAATCTGATATCACAAAGCAAAAAGACGAAAGTACAGTAGGAACACCCAACACAAACATTAGTGGGCATGATCCATTCACCCCAGGATGCAATAATTTGGAAAATGACAGATTTTGAGAAATATGCACTTATTCAAAATACAATGGTTAATTTTTATTAGTTTAATCAATAACAGTGCATTTACATAACAAATACTTAAATTCCCCAGGCATTGTAAGTCATTTCAAATAAGCAGAAATTAAAAAAAATCTAGATGAAATGTACTTTCTAAAATTTTAACTCATCCTTTATAAAGGGTAAAGAGAATTACAAGCTATTTAAGAAATCCAATTTGTAATAGTTTACAGATGACCATTACCAATTATTGTACCTGGAATATCAGCCAACATTTGGCTGCTTGAAAATTTGAATAAATCAAAGATGTACCATCCCCTCCCCCCAAAAAAAACAAACCCAAAACATCATAAATTTCACAAGAAATAATTCAATTTAAATTGAAGCTTTATATGTAATATTTCATATCCAAGTCACTATAAAGTTATATATCATTATTGATTTTCTTTATGATAGTTTAGTTCAAGATGTATATTACAGATTGAGTAATCTGTTTATCACTGGGTTGCCATGTAGCGTCAGTAATGTCATATTCAATTGAATCCACTATAACTTTTTTATAATTTTATATTTTATTGGTGTAATCCCCTATTATAAAATTATCAAGGCAGTAAGATCAATGGAAAAATACATGAAACAGCGATAATACATTGTTTCAGGGTATATACAAGTTTGAGTTAAGCTGAGGGAAGTTTCCATAGAAACCATACTGAAATAAAAGCAAACTGAATAGCTGATCAACAGCACTTGTCTGACTGAGAGAAAAGGTTGCTCTGTAGGACGTTAACCACCTGATCAACAGCAGGCGGTCTAGAATTTTACACTAATCAAAATAGCTCATGAGTGCATAAACAAAACCTTATCTCAACAGTGACATAGTTAAAAATCATTGGATAATTCGCTTGTTAAAATTTTGGTAACATATCAATATCATTTCGACATTGAAATGTAAACCAAAAAAATTAGAACTCAATATTTTCAGTTGGCACTGATACAGTCTTCATGAAAAAAATCAAATTTTTACAATCTAGCCTAAGTAATAAACTGTAAGGTTACCATATTGTTATCTTGTTAATTCAAACTGATATAAATAAAAATTTGTATATTAAACCATATGTACAGCAATGATGCAAAAACAAGAAATTAAAATCAACTATTGTTTAACATTATTTCATTGTCATTACTAGTATTTAATCTTATTTAGATGTTTAATAACAAAATCATTTGCAAAAAACATAACAAATTCAAAAAACTGTCAAAAAAGAAAAGAACAATAATTGTAATGATTTGCAATATTTCCTATTTACTTTGTAGGGAATTTAAAGTTTATTGTGGACATATTATTGCTTTGTCATACATGTTATTTTAGCTTAACTTAATTCTCAGGAAGATTTTAGGGCCTGCTCACATTACAAAAGTAAACCCGGATTAACTCAGATAAATGTGTATTGAGTCACATATCTACTTTAAGTTAATTTGCATCAAGTTAAACTCGATTAAATTGTAGTTTGAACACAAAATGTGGATTAAATCTGCTGTCATAATCAGTAATGTTACTTATTGTCTTTTGATTTCTACATTTCAATTTTAATCTGGATTAAGTTAGGCCACAAGCCCAAAGCAAATGTGGACGCAACAGGTTACCTGTATACTGGCTTAAGTTGATCCGCATAAAGTTATTCTGGACTAAGTTAAGCTTAGTGTGAACAGGCATGTAGTGTCTTGTTAACAATCAATCCAAAATTTTTAGAAAGTCATGTTATGTTGCGATATATGCAAAAGACATTCTTGCATGTGAAATACCAATGAGATAATTCATCAGTAATTTGATGTATGATTAACAAATTTACACATAAAATTTACTAAAAATACAAAATATCTTGGTAAATATACTGTGGTAAATAATTTATAATATGATAAATAATACACAACTATAAAATGAAACAAAAATCTACTATGAAATATATAACACTGCATAACAGTTAACTTATAAAATTGTTTCTAAATTTAATGACAACATATTTTAAACAACAAATATCCGTAATACTTGTAATAATGGCAGAAAGAAACATGGCTATTGGGAGAATGCTCATGAGAAACTCTTGAATCATATTAAACACAAGAAAAATTTTAATTGTAAGTGAAAAGCACTTTTATTACTGTTCTTGATCTAAGGCCTTCAATGATGAACCAGTACTTACTGTAAGATTTTATCAAGCAGATACATTCAGTTAAAACTCACAAGTTTTTTTCAAGAGGAAAGTCCAAATAATTAAACAAGTATGAACAAGTACTTATAAAATAATACATGTAGAAATAAGTGAATATTCTGTCATGACTGTAAATTGATGTAAAGTTAATGTCAGTAAGATGGGGCTAAGTAATATTCCTGTGTTTTAAGCTGACTCTTAAGGCACCTTCGTGTATCTCTGAGAACCTGGAAAGAAAGAAACCAATTACAATACATTAACACAGAGAATTGTTATGTTTTATGATTGATGTTAGGTTTTCAAACTCTAATGGACCATTTCAGATATTAAGTGCTAGTTTACATGAGAATCATGCATAAATTCATATATTGATAATAGCCCTACAAATAATAAAATTTGATATTTTCTTCTGAATACGATTTCATGCACATAATGTCCATTTTGCTCTCTTAGCCTGTTTATGTGAGATGCAATTAACACAGAATGCACTGCAAATCTTAAAATAAGGGAGATAACTCTTTTTTTTTTTGTAAAACCTTAGCCCGTTTGTAAATATTTCAGGCCATATCGCCTGTGAACAGGCAGTTTGGCAAAATAAGTGTGTTTTTATATAAATATATAAAAATAAAAAACTTGTCACCTTTTTTTGAATGTGTTGCTTTTCTTAGACTTTGCATGATTCTAAGGTGACTAGTACTTCAAAGTTTTACCCATTAACTCAAATTCTCATACATCTTAATAAGCTATTTGTAAAGTTTTATAAGTCCTACTTATTTCTTAAAGGCCTTTGAAAGAGGGAACATGTCTATTAAAGTTCAATAAAAATTAAGGCAAGACATGTTTGCACCATTTCCGCTAAATTTTCAACTGTAATTTCTAAAACACTAGCACATTGTGCTATTAATATTTTTTGTCTATTTTGTATGCAAATCAAACCTCTTACAAACTATTACAACTATTTGAGTATCAAATAAAGATATTCTGAAACAGACAAGATATATTCTCTAACAAAAGCATTTAAATTCACAAAATCAGGTTACAATTCATCCTGAAATTTTACCAACATCTGTTATGTTGAACATATGTTTCAAGAGGATTTTGCAAAAATGTATATTTCAGACCACAATATTTTAAGCCTGTTCACAAATGGCCATATTAACTGTGGACAGTGGGGTCTTTCAATTCTGAGAAAACCCAAACAGCCATTCAACAGAAGTTTGGTCACTGATGCCAAAAAACCTCTCAGAAAAAATTCACAGAATAATTCTCATAATTTTAGTTGTTGCAGCCATCTTCATTAGCACGGAGGAGGATAAGGTTGTTGGAAAACATTTTGATTGTGAACGATTTGGAAACCATTGTGCCGACATTTAGTTTTAATTGGACAAGCTGTCTCAGGAAACTTCAATCTGACTTCACAACGTTCATAAACAGTCAATAAGCTTATGTCTACAAATGCCAAAATTTATGAACCAAAGCATTTGATTTTAGCTTTGACTGCAAAATAAAACCTATAATAATTGCCATTTTAAAATTTTTGAAAAAATTCTGGTCTATTATTAGATAATTATTGGACACTTACTTGTAATCATTTCTACGTAAATAACTGCCCACAGCTGGTTTAAGTTTGGATACGCCCCGATGACTGTGCTTTCCTCTGCCTGTTATTACTATCAGATAATGTTTATTTTTCAATGGACAATTCTGCAATTCTAAAATAAAACATAAACATTAAGACTATTAGTATTCATATTCTTTGCTATGATTATTAAAAAAATAACCGTCACATTACCAATTTACTTTATAAGGTCATAAGAATTTATAACTCTAACATTAATGCACTTAAAATAATTTACCAACAATACGTTATCTGTAATTAACATTGGAAAAGTATCCAAACCATAGCTCTTCGTGGATTTTATGGTAGGAGTACAACAGAATAGTCCTTTGAATACGAGAAATTTGCCCCCTTTAACAGTGTTGAGATCTGAGAAGTCTCAGTAAAAATTGAGGATAAGGTCTATATATCAGAGTAGTGTCTCCTTCATTATGATACACCAAGTCTTTATTTACTGTAAGTTACTTGTGTAATACACTGAACAGATTAAGGCCTCCAGATTTCAGGTGAACTGTACTTGTCAAAATCAAATTCATCACTACTCAGTGTTCTAGGGAATTTTTACAATTTTAGGTTTCCACTGGAATCTTCTTTCCCACAATCTATGATGGCTTTCCTTACTAAAGATATTATTACAGTGTATGAAATTGTTAGCTTGCCACTGGAAAATGTAACTAATTAACTAACTTTCCCTGGGTAACAGAAAATAGGAATCCTAGAACACTGACTACTATGAGTGAAATCCAGAATCCCCAGTCATTTCTTAAAGACTTACTGAGTGTAAATTTATGACTTAACTAAATGAATAATAAACTAGGAGTTGTTTTTGGTCACAAAAACATATGTCTCCCCCCGAGTATGCACATATTTACTGTATGATGTCTTTT
>JAULBM010292766.1:0-15530 GCA_032357055.1 Geukensia granosissima | reverse complement strand
TTCAAAGGAGTTGACGAAAATGTAAAATTCCCATAGGGTCCAATGTTAAACTATGTCGAGCCATGGCAGCCATATTGAAAGGCGCCCCACAAAACCGAACATAACTTTAAAAAAGGACCATAAAATAAACATTCCACTTAAGTCTGTGGTTAAAATTGGCTTAGCAGTTTCAGAGGAGTTGATGAAAATTTAAAATTCCAATAGGGTCCAATGTTAAACTATGTCGAGCCATGGCCGCCATATTGGATGGCGTCTGATAAACCATACATAACTTTTAAAGAGGACCATTCAATGAACATTCCAATAAAGTTTGGTTGAAATTGTCTCAGCAGTTTCATAGGAGTTGATGAAAATGTAAAATTCACATAGAGTCCAATGTTAAACTATGTCCCACCATGGCGGCCATACTAGTTGGCGCCCGGCAAAACCGAATACAATTTTTATAGACGACCATCCAATAAAGATTCCATTAAAGTTTGGTTAAAATTGGCTCAGGGGTTTCAGAGGAGATGACGAAAATGTAAAATTCCCATAGGGTCCAATGTTAAACTATGTCGAGCTATAGTGGGCATATTGGTTGGCGCCCGGCAAAACCGAACACAAATTTTATAGAAGACCATCTAAGGACCACTCCAACAAAGTTTGGTTAAAATTGATACAGCGGTTTTACAGGAGTCGATGAAAATGTGAATTCCCATAGGGTTCAATGTTAAACTATGTCCAGCCATGGCGGCCATATTGGATAACACTTGGCAAAATCGAACATAATTTTTTTTAAATCCATCCAAGGACCATTCTTCCAAAGTTTGATTAAAATTGGCCTAGCGCTTTCAAAAGAGTTGACAAAAATATAAAATTGGGCCTAAAGTTAAACTATGTCGAGCCATGGCGGCCATATTGGATGACACTCGGCAAAACCGGACAAAAATTTTAAAGAAGGCCATCCAAGGACCATTCCACCAAAGTTTGGTTAAAATTGGCCTAGTGATTTCAAAAGAGTTGACAAAAACGTGAAATTCCCATAGGGTCCAATGTTAAATTATGTCGAGCCATGGCGGCCATATTGGATGGCGCTTGGCAAAACCGAACAATATTTTAAAGAAGGCCATCCAAGGACCATTCCACCAAAGTTTGGTTAAAATTGGCCTAGTGGTTTCAAAAGAGTTGACAAAAATGTGAAATTCCCATAGGGTCCAATGTTAAACAATGTCGAGCCATGGCGGCCATATTGGATGGCACTCGGCAAAACCGAACACAAATTTTAAAAAGGGCCATCCAAGGACCATTCCACCAAAGTTTGGTTAAAATTGGCCAAGCCGTTTCAGAGGAGTTGATTAAAATGTGAAAAGTTTACGCCGACGACGACGGACGCAAAGTGATGAGAAACGCTCACATGGCCTTTTAGGCCAGGTGAGCTAAAAAATATGTTCAGTGTTAAAAAATACACAACATTTTATAGACAACAGACTATAACAAATGTACAAAGTCCTCAGCATTTAATGAACACAAAAAAGACAAATTTTTTATCTTTCAAAAAGAGATGGAACTTTTATGTTTTACCCATAATCTTACTGCTTTAGCATGGCCGTAAATTTCATGTTTGGAGCCAACAACTGTCCTAAACTATATCTTTTGCACTAGGAATGTAGTTCAATTAAATATACATCTTAAATGATCTTTTTATATTATTACTAGAACATATCCAATTATCCCTAAATGCCACTTATTTGCCTTTGTGCATTCTAAATGCTGTCTTATCTCAGTGACAAACACCAGTTTTAATGTGTTCAGGTTCAAGCTATTTCCTCAATTACATGGCAAACATTATGATTTTATGCACATGGGTTTAGTTATACACATGATCTGGTGATAATTGGTATGTGGTATTAATTGTTACTGTGGCAGTATCAACTAGACTCTGGTTCTGCCTGAACAGATGCATACCCACCGTTAAATAGGCATTAATACTGTGAGCAAATCTCACTATATATACCATCTGCATTAATTAATAACAACAAAACTAGTGTCCATTGGTATGGTGCATTCTGCTTACATATGGCCCATTTGATTCTTCTGGAATGTTATTTTTTCAATAAATTACAATTCAAAAAAACACAATCTTGTCAAATGTGTAAAAATTCTAAGTTAAAAACATATAATTCCTATAAAATTTTATAAAATTGAAAATCCTTATATCAGGTGCACATCTACTTATCATGAATAAACCACAGACCAACTTCGGAGTCAGTAGGTTGAATAGTGTAGGAGGAGTTGAGGACACAATCTTGAGTGTCACATGTGCCAAAAATTTTAAGTTCAAATACATATAATTCCTTTAGAATTTTAAAAAATTGAAAATCCTTATATAAGGTGCACATCTACATATCATGAATAAACCACATACCAACTTTGGAGTCAGTCGGTTGAATGGTGTAGGATGTGCTAAAAAATTCTAATTTCAAAGAGGCATAACTCTGTCAAAAAAAGATATACGAATAAATCGGTTTTGTGGTTAGGTTTACACATGAAGGTGAATATGTATACAAAATTTCAAGTCGATCCGATAAAGGTTGTAGAAGTTTGTCCGGACAGACAGACAGACAGGCAGACAGACGGACAGACAGACGGACAGACAGACAGGCTGAAACCTATATACCCTCCCCAAACTTCGTTTGCGGGGGGTATAAATATCTAGTTTGGCTATTTACCATTTTTTTGTGATACACAACACTATTTTCATTTTAGTTGGCCAAAAATGTCCTTTCAAACCTTTGCGAGAATGGACAAGGGTCGTTAAGCCACATATTTGGCCCAAGATTATCTACTAAAATTTAAAAGTGGACTCTTATTCTGTATCTTTTTTTTTTTATTAAAAATGATTATAAACAGTTATTGTTTAATTGGTTATGCAACGGCTAAATTGCTCTAAATGTGACAGTACTAAGAAAGAACTTAATTTGATCAAACATTGCCGATTGTGATAAACTATGCAAAATTAAAGATCTATCAAGAACAAGTGTTAAGTTAAAATATCTTCGTGATGATTTTGTACTTTCTGATCAATTCTGAAAAAACACCTCCTTTTACGGAAAATTTTGGTTGAAACAGTCAAATGTGCCCTGTTTTTTTCTAATTATGAAAATTATATAAGTTATTTATTATCAAAAGACGATTATTCATAAGCATTTCCACAACATATTATTGTTGTGTCACAATAGCTAAAATTTAGGCCAAATATGGGTCTACCATACCTACTCCTTTTAAGGTTTGACTATCGCGTTTGTACAAAATACGATTATCAATGTTTAAAATGTAAAATGTTGTTTCTTAGATTTTGCCGTTTTAATTTCCTTTTGTCTGAAAACCCCTGCTAAATAGCGACATCAATGTCCATTAAACTGTACGTGGCATCAATAATCATTCTTTTAACAAACGACCAGCTCAAGAATTAGAAATTGTTCCCGGACTTGTCACACTTTGGTCCTTGAATATAGTATATTTCTAGATTGAACATAGCATATTTCTAGAATGTAGTTTAACGCGTTATCAATATATCTTAAATTTTCTTGAAATAATAGGATTGATGATGTGTGTTACAACTTCTTTTCCCCCGAATTTTTTATAAGTAGCTTTCGTGTTATGGGACTTCGTTTGTTAATAGAAGCACATTGCTAACACATCGTACACTAACTCGAAAATGCTTAATACAATTAACCTTTAATTTTGGTGTAATATTGGCATTGTTTATATGTGATTTCGTTTGGTTTTACGAATTTTCTATAAGTAGTTCCTGTGTTATGAGACTGATTTCTGCATGCCGTGCACCAACACGAAAACCGTTATCCTTGTTATCTTTAAATTTATAGTTATTTTCGGATCAGTGATGTTTGTGTCCGTTTTTTAAATTTTTGATAAGGGATACCGGATTATGGAAATCTTTAAAAAAAATATTTTGTTTCATCCATGCCTAACCCGAAAATGCCTAACCGAATTTATCTCACATTCTGGATTGTTTGGACTTTATTTTGCTTTGTCCGATTTACCACAAATTGTGATACTATTATGGAATTAATTATGTGTGACTCCCTTTAATTTCCTCACATTATTTTGCTATTCATTTCACAGAATACGAATTCTTAGTTAAGAAAATATTTGCACCTGGTACATTAAATTTTCCTTAACGTTTAATGATGCAGTGCTGCCAATCAAATGCATAAAAATTCCATCGAATAAGAGCCGGCGACTCTGGTTGCTCCTTGCTATTGTTGAAAAATATAAATTCCCTATTGAATTAAAATGATCATCAGCTTCAGAATTGTATTTACTGTAAACAATACTGATCTGAACAGTCAAGCTATGGTTTATTCACGCTGATAGTTTACTTTCTATAACAGTCAAGCAATGGTTTATTTACACTGATAGTTTACTTATTATAAATCCCGGATCTGACAGTCAAGCAATGTTTATTTACACTGATAGTTTACTTACTATAAATCCCGGATCTGAACACTCATGCAATGGTTTATTTTCACTGATAATCTACTTATTATAAATCCCGGATCTGACAGTCAAGCAATGTTTATTTACACTGATAGTTTACTTATTATAAATCCCGGATCTGAGAGTCAAGCAATGTTTATTTACACTGATAGTTTACTTACTATAAATCCCGGATCTGACACATCAAGCAATGGTTTACACTGACAGTTTATTTACTATCAATCCCGTATCGGAACAATCAAACAATGGTTTATTTACACTGATAATTTACTTACTGCAAACCCAGGATCTGAACAATCAAACGATTGTTTTTCACACCGTTAGGCTAATATTATATTAAATGGTTATTCACAATGAATGACACTCATAAACTTCTTTTTGTATAAATATTATACAACATTAATGAACATGTATTTCTGTAGTCATTAAATAGTAGTTCACATTGAGAGTCTACTCACTACTAATCACTGATCTAAATAGTCAGTCAAGTAAATAGTTGTTCACACTGAGAGTCTAGATTAGATTGTTTTGTTAATCCTCTTATGTCATTTACGTAATTCAAACTTTCTCATCCGGTTATGTTTTAGGGTTAGAGAATTTACATATCGATGATTAATAAAGGGTTACACGACGGGTGCCACTAGTGGAGAAGGAGTTGCTCACCCTGGTTTTTGTAGGGTTCGTGTTAATACAGCTTTAGTTTTCAGTGTAGTGTTGTGTGTTCAATGTTTGTATTTCGTTTCATTTTGTTGACCATGGTATTGTCTGTCTTCCGATTACTGTCTACCCTTTTGGCATCTCGAATTATTTTTGATCAGTCAGTAATTAATGATTCACATTGAGAGTCTACTTACTACATAATCCCTGGTCTGAACAATCAGTATATGATTGTTCACATTGAAAGTCTACTTACTACATAATCCCTGACCTGAAGAGTCATTAAATGGTGGTTCACACTGAGAGTCTACTTACTACATAATCCCAGATCTGAACAGTCAGTAAATGTTGGTTCACACTGAGTGTCTACTTACTACATAATCCCAGATCTGAAGAGTAAGTAAATGTAAGTTTAGATTGAGAGTCTACTTACTACATAATCCCTGATCTGAACAGTCAATTAATGGTGGTTTAGATTGAGAGTCTACTTACTACATATTCCCAGATCTGAACAGTCAGTAAATGGTGGTTCACACTGAGAGTCTACTTACTACATATTCCAAGATCTGAACAGTCAGTAAATAGTGATTCACACTGAGAGTCTGCTTACTACAACTTACTACATAGTCCCAGACCTGAACAGTCAGTTAATGGTGGTTCACACTGAGAGTCTACTAACTACAACTTACAACATAATCCCAGATCTGAACAGTCAGTAAATGGTGGTTCACACTGAGAGTCTACTTACTACATACTCCCAGATCTGAACAGTCAGTAAATGTTGATTTAATTTGAGAGTCTACTTACTATATAATCCCTTATCTGAACAATCAATAAATGGTGGTTTAAATTTAGAGTCTTCTTACTACATAATCCCTAATCTGAACAGTCAGTAAATGGTGGTTCACACTGAGAGTCTACCTACTACATATTCCCAGATCTGAACAGTCAGTAAATGTTGGTTTAGATTGAGAGTCTACTTACTACATAATCCCAGATCTGAACAGTCATAAATGGTGGTTCACACTGAGAGTCTACTTGCTGCATAATCCCTTATCTGAACAGTCAATAAATGGTGGTTAAGATTGAGAGTCTACTTACTACATAATCCCTTATCTGAACAATCAATAAATGGTGGTCTAGATTTAGAGTCTTCTTACTACATAATTCCAGATCTGAACAGTCAGTAAATGGTGGTTCACACTGAGAGTCTACCTACTACATATTCCTAGATCTGAACAGTCAGTAAATGTTGGTTAAGATTGAGAGTCTACTTACTACATAATCCCAGATCTGAACAGTCAGTAAATGGTGGTTCACACTGAGAGGCTTCTTACTACATATTCCCAGATCTGAACAGTCAGGAAATGTTGGTTTAGATTGAGAGTCTACTTACTACAAAATCCCAGATCTGAACAGTCAGTAAATGGTGGTTCACACAGAGAGTCTACTTACTACATAATCCCTTATCTGAACAGTCAATAAATGGTGGTTTAGATTGAGAGTCTACTTACTGCATAATCCCTTATCTGAACAGTCAATAAATGGTGGTTTAGATTGAGAGTCTACTTACTGCATAATCCCTTATCATAACAGTCAATAAATGGTGGTTAAGATTACTACTTACTGCATAATCTCAGATCTGAACAGTCAGTACATGGTGGTTTAGATAGAGAGTCTACTTACTACATAATTCCTGATCTCAACAGTCAATATATGGATATTTTGATTGAGGGTCTATTTACTACATAATCAAAGATCTGAACAGTCAGTAAATGGTGATTCATATTGAGAGTCTACTTACTACATACAGTCAGTAAATGGGGGTTTAGATTAAGAGTCTACTTATTACATAATCCCTGATTTAAACAGTCAGTAAATTGTGGTTCAGACTGAGGATCTACTTACTACATAACACAAGATCTGAACAGTCCGTAAATGGTGATTCACATTGAGAGTCTATTTACTACATAATTCCAGATCTGAACAGTCAGTTAATGGTGGTTTAGATTAAGAGTCAACTTACTACATAATCCCTGATCTAAATAGTCATTAAAAATTGGTTTAGATTGAGAGTCTACTTACTACATTATCCAAGATCTGAACAGTTAGTTAATGGTCATTCACACTGAGCGTCTACTCACTACATAATCCAAGATCTGAACAGTCAATAAATGGCGGTCTACTTACTACATAATCCAAGATCTGAACAGTCAGTAAATGGTGGTTCACACTGAGAGCAGAGTCTTCCTTTAAGATAGGGTTTTACCTTAACAAAGTTTCCTCTGTAAAAGATATTATTCCAATTACTACAAAAATGTTTTGTCCAAGGAGTTCAATCATACAGGTCAAATGCTATAAAAATGCTGGAACATTCCTATATTAACAAAAGATATTTCTAAAATAATGTCTACAATTACACAATTCAACTTATTTTTACAGAACATGTGGTGTGGTTATTATAATTTGGGTATTAAACATAATTATATATATATATCATAATTTTTTGGTAATTCTTTAACGAGTTCCATTGATCACCATTGATATACATCGACACAATTCAGGCAAAAATCCAAATAAATTAAACTCTGAATTTAATATATAGTTCGTATCTAATACCGGTATTACATATTTACTGAAAATTCTAATAATTTTCGAGAAGAATTTCAAAGTCTGCATGAACTAAGTGTCTGACTTTTTCGAAATATTGATTTCTTTTGCACCTATATGAAGAATAACAATTTTTGCTCTTTTTTAAAATACAAAAAAGTTCACGAATAATTCTTATGCGTATGTATCATAACAATTTATTTAAAAACGCAATGCATCTATCTGAAATACATTTTTTTACTTGCATAAAAAGTCAATACGAATTATTATGAATTTTATTCATATTTGAGAAAATTTACCACTTTTTCCCTTTTTGCCATTTGTTCATTCGTCTTAGATTGATAGACGCCAGCGCCATACGTTATTCTAAACCAAATATATATTGCCTGGTCGTAATTTAACCTTAAGACCATTTTATTAACTTTTCACTATTCTGTTTTCCATAATCATGTAACATTAAAAAAAATATTGATTTCAAGTTCTGGATGTCCTAGGCCCCGACTTTATCACTTTATTTCAAATTGATCTGAACAGCTTTGCTTTTGGGCAGCCCTTACCGAATAAGTACTTTGATAAATTGCCGAAAATAGGACAGGTAGGTCTTGTAAGTCTTTTCTTGGTTTTTAATTGTGATTTTATTTGTAATCTTTTGGGTTTTTTTGCCTGTACACAGTAATGGTTACAATTGTTTACAGTTAAATTTTCAATTGCTCCTTGTTGAATGTTTTGTTACATTTGAGTGGCGCGGCTTCATTCCATCCTCATGGGTGTATATTTTTATGTTTAATGCACCTTCGATGTTTGGTTAAGTTTGACTGGGCGCCAGGAGAGCTAAAATTGCGTCTGGCGGTAAAAGTACCGACTTCATTATGTCGAAAACTGTTCGAACACAATACAGTAATACTGAGAAATACATTAGTACTTACCATTTGTAATTGTTAATTTACTTACTTTTTATAGTAGTTACAAACTACTAGATGTCCGTTCATGTTGTCACATAATTTCATGCCACATCCTAACTGATATGATTTTGCCCAAACAACCTGTAAGCATCGAAATGTATCGGAAGTAGGTAAGGTCCTTTCCGTGCAGTTTTAAAAAAATGATGAAGGTTATAAATGCGCTTTACATGTAATTTAATTTGGCTTTTAAACATTTGTTATAAACTTGTGTAAGATGTGGATCGTGGTATCTTCAAATTCTTTTTACCAAGTGTTGTTCCATTTGTGCTCACATGTGTGATAGCAACATTTTAGCTTGCCTTACCCTCTAAGTCGGCAGGTGGATTAAAAAGCGCTCATCTCTCATTGATGTAATAAACGCCAATAAGCCAATTCAAATATAACGTTAATTTAATATACAGCAAGTGTGTACTATAACTCTAACTGTGTATAGTGACCACATGCACCACTTTAATGATTGCCGCTTACCTGTGTATAGTGAGCACAGACACCATTGCAACTGGTGGAGTCATAATCATATCTTGTTATTTCACTATACCATGCCGGTACAACGTTAGGAATCACCTTTGCTGGGTCTTTGTCTAAAATGAAACGACGAACTAAATAACCATAAGCAACTTAGAAGACTTGCTATAGTCAAATGTTTTCAAGTCTAATATTCGTCTCATTCATATTGAAATAAACGTTAAGATTATATGTAAATGGAAACAGTACCGCGACATTCATACATTCCTTAGAGGAAGGACATGTTATAGGAAAGGACATGTTATTCTGTCTCCAAACTTATTTGCTGCATAATTTTAAAGGTATGATAACTCACAAGTAGTCCAGTAGATATTTTCACCGTATTCTGTGTCGGGATTATGTCCGTATTCACACTTATTTGCCCACCCCTGTGCAACGTCAGCTATTTCTTTGTTCCATTTCTGAAAAAAAAGTCTGAAATCAACTTAAGTCCAGTGTAGAATGCCCATGTGAGAGATCAAAAGTGTAATCATCCCATTTCCTGCGCGCAACACCCGTTGCAGAATTCTTTAACTCTAATCTGGGTTTACGTCATTCCGAGAAGAGGTCAACTCATTGTTTAATTACCGGTAACAGGCCCATAACTAGTTGAGATACAGCGATACCATATGGCACTAAAGTATAGAATCAACTGCAATACATTAAGAAACGTTTTATTTTTAATTTTTTATCACAAGAACTAAATTGAATGACCTAAAGTAAATTTCCCACTACTAATTGATTCCTTTTCCATTTTTTCTGATGTCATTATCAAACTTAAGAGTCAAATTGTTTTTGGAAATGTATTTAGATTTGCTGCTTTTCAGATGGTTTGCTAGCATATTGGTCTATTTAGACATCTATGAAAGAGAAACTGTACTACGGGTTAAAAGTCAACACAATAACTATAACACTAGGTTATACTTCAGCAGATAGAATGTTTATCACAGATCGCACCACCAACCCACTTAACACTTCGGTGCTGGTATGACGTCATGAATTTATATTTTAATGAATGAATATGGAATATACACCAGAAAGACACAATCCAGGTTTCTGTATTATGCACTGCATAATTTTTCGTAACATGTTGCCATTAGTTCATAAGATTTCCGTAGGGCACGGTTTCTTACAAAATAGCTCCTGACATTTGTATCTTTTATCAAACAGATAGTTGACAAAAATGCCTAAATTGCACTGCGTAAGAAGCGCTTTTTTCTGATTAACCTTCGTCGGTATACTTTTTCAGGTGATCAGGCCACTTCATATAGAAATTGTGATAAAATTAAGGTATGTCTTGATCTCCGTTCGGAGACATTTTTTGACGGATTTGGCCTTTCGAAGTTGTGTTTGGAGATTTTTCAACCTTTTGAGCGCGCTCATGTGAGCTTTTGCTATTTTTCGTTGCTCTTTAAAACTTCTGAAAGCACTCGTCCGAAAAGAACCAAAACTAGAAGAAAGGTTCTTTGTGTCCGCTACGAAACCGTGAATCTTTTGTTGATCAGAATGAAACATGACCATAGCCAACAATACTTTCTGATTAGCTGAAACTTTGAAAATCGCCTTGTCAAAAACTACAGACCCAATTATATTGTAATGTTGTAGGAATGTTGTCGATAATGCGAATCAATTTGCATTAGGCGTGAACAATGCATGGCTGCAGCCAACAATTTGTTAAGTGTTGGAATATTTATAAGAGGTTCTATGAAATGTCAGATATGCTAGCTTTACATAAACACGTTTATAAAATAGTTGTTCATTTTAAACAATATCTGTAGAATTGCTACTTTAAATAAACACGTTTATAAACTAGTTGTTTCATTTTAAACAATATCTGTAGAATTGCTAACTGAAAACATCAAAGAATTGCTCCCTTGCTTTAGATGGAGAACAGTGATAAAACCGCTATTCACTTGGATTTTTATTTATATGGTTTTAGTATGATTTTTTTATTGACCTGAATTCCACACCCATTTTCTCATTATTAAAATGACATACCATCTGTATTATGTTTGCACCTCCATTCGCTTTGGCTTCTTTGCTCCTGTAAGAATTGTGGTCGTTCAGTAAAGTCTTTCTTTGCCAGAACGTTAACTGTGACGCAACACAAGTGAAAAATATAAAACCAAGAGCTAAGCGAAACATCTCCCTGACCATGGTGAAATTTTGTAAATTTGTTGGATCAGTAGTCTTATATCTACCGTACTCGACTTCCAGGTGAGAAGTTTAATGAAAGATGATTAAAATCAGCGCCGTTCAAATTGTTACTTTCTTTACGGAAAATAGGTTTTGAATATAGCTTTTGTTCATTTTTATTTTATGGGAGGTACTTTTATATAAACTTTAAATATCATAAAAGGTGTTGTAACTATAACTTATTCAAGGCTGTATACAGAATCTATTTAAAAGTTTTTTGCTTTGCAAACCCACTTTCAAGTTTTGTGGATATGTGTTTTAATACTCTCTTGCTATAACTTCTTATCTCTACACCAATATTCTAAATTTCCGTGCTAACAGATATTGCTCCACAAGACGCTCGGAGAGGTGGTAGACACAAATCTTAATTTGGATAGAGCTTAGGATAGGTTATTGTTATAACTTGTTGATTGTTACAGATCACTTCAGGGGGGGGCGCTAAAGCGATCTGTAACAACAGGAGAGTTGAACGCTCATCAACCGGTGTTACCCCGTCACATTCTTATGTGCCTGTCCCAAGCCAGGAACCTATAGTCCAGTGGTTGTCGATGTTAAATTATTCATTTTTTTGTTAAATGTTTACCAGTTTTGCATAAGAATAGGTCGATTGTCGTGTTTTATTATAGTTTAACATTTTGTATTTTGGGGCTTCAACAGCTTCGTCATGGTATGGTTCATTGTTGAAGGCTGTAATGGGACGGTAGAAGTTAAAATTCTGCTGTAATTTGGTGGGTGGCTGTCTCACGGACAATCATGGCACATCTCCTATTTTTATATTCATATTAAGTAGTGGTCAACATTCCTTTACTGTTATGAATCCCTGTTTATGGGTAAACTCTACAAAGATCCTTCTAAATCTGATTTAATAGATAAATTTAATAATACTTACCGATCTCTTTACGATATCTTGATACACTTAATAAACCGGACTTCTTAAAATACGAACTTCAATTTTTAATTAAACCCAGACTCTTCAAATACGTAACTTCAATTAATCCAAGAAAGCTAACGTTGAATAAAGCTAATCAGGACAGAACTAGTTGTCCTTTTCAGGGTTTACATGTTCCTGTTTTCGAAGTAAAAATGAAAACTAAGTTTATTCAATATTTTGTGACATTTTTGTCCTATCCTCTGTCTTTGTTTTTTTGCACTTCCACAATACCTTATTATCGTTTGCAATTTTTGTTGACCGTTTTTTGGAGTTTGAACTAGCATACAGACACAGAGAGTACGTTTCGAGGTCAGTACATCTTGTTGTCTCTTTTTTTACATGTATTTGTTTGGTTTTTTTTTGGTCTGCGAACTATGCTCTAATTTAAAAAGTTAAATCTTATGCAGTTTTTATTTAAAGTTTGTTTGTATTTCGTTTTCTTAAACCAATGTCCCAGGAAAGGGGAAGATTATGTACTCACGAAAGGTTTAACCCCAGCCTTTTATAGCTTGCCTTAAGTTGTGGATATGTGTCCATTATTTATGGCCTTACTGTAACCTATGGATGTTTGCCATTTATATGTTTTGCTGTTCCATGGACATACCTCTTCTTTTATAACATTGGTGGATGGAAATTTCAAGGAAAGAATAAAGCTCCTGTCTAAACATCAAGAGTGGAATATTTATGTGGGAGAACTGAAATGTATTGTCCACAAAAGACAAGGTTAACTTGAACCAAACACAAAGGACATACATGAAAACAAAATGAAAGCATTCTTGCCGTCTATCTGGGAGTAGTATACTCCCAGTGTCTATGTAGGATTACCCTGTTTGCGGTCAATACATGGTTCGTTTTAGAGCAATTATGTTTTACACGTTAAATGTTTGTACCTTATCTGCTGGAACATAGTCGTGAGTAATGGGAAGATATCTATAAATTTGTAACAGAAGAAAAAAAGGTAAATGCATCATTCATTTCAGAACGGATGGTGTGATTTTTCCTAGAGTCTAGGACTGCTTTTACGTTGATATTCCTGCAACTTAGACTGGATAAATTACCTATACTGTCAATTTTTGACGCACCCATATGACACAACGAATTCATGATCAGTATTGCTCTTTCTTTCTACAGAACTGTATGCTAAGACTTGGTTTGTAACTATGGTTTTGTATTTTCCTAGAACGATAATATTTACAAGTCTTGATGATTTAAGTTAGAATATGTTGAAATAAACTCCTAAACGATGAAAAATATGTTATCAAAAGGAGTAGGTTCACGAATAAGGGTCGTGTTTGGTACTGATTTTCCATTCAAAATGAATTTTCCTTATATAAATTGAAATATTATAAATAAATATTTGAAATGCATAATTTTAAAATACAAAACAGTGAAAAATTAATATTTCATTAGAAGTTACGTCCTATGACGCCATGAATTAGCTTCAGGATTACAAATGTCAATCAGATTCCTGATAAGACTATGAGTTTGGTAGTATTTTTCCCAAATTGATTAGTGCCGCGTTTTCCGACAATAATATTTTTGCCATATGTTCAGCTTTACATTTATTAAGATATAAGTAGGAATTTGGCGAGAGATACGACCCATATTTTCTAAAAGCAAATTTCTGCGAAAAAAGGCAAAAAAATCCATTTTCGTGAAAACCAAGATTTTCATTGGTTTGTATAGGTTTTGGTAGGTAAAAAACATTGCGCACTTTTATTAAAAGTAGTCATCTATGCTTGGAAAGAGAAAGCGAATAAAAATTTTTCGTGGGAATGTGATGTAACATAACAAAAAGACTGCAAGTTATATAACATAATAAAAAAAATAAAAGGTCCGTCATCAAAAGAACACTTTGATACTTCATTTGTTCAATAATTATTTCATTAAATTTCACAACAAATATGCGAAAAAAACATTATTCATATAACACGATTCACCAATTTACAGGTGCAATTTTACAAAATATTATATGTAATTACTCGCTGTGCAGCATTGAACATAAATTAAAAAATATTACAGGATAGCTATAAGCAACCCGCTTTTCATTCTTGTAAATCATTTACCAAAACTTAATAATATCACATGTGAAGTTATAAAACATCTTTTCCGCTGTTGGATAACAAAAAAATATGAAACATCACGTTCGAGTACGTCATACCTAATGGTCCAAATAATGACCATTCTTTCTGGGACTTTTTGAAATAAAAAGAGTTCGACGTAAAACTAGAAAAACAAGGTATAATTCAATATATCCCTAGATTTTCAATTGAATATAATAATTAAACTTAGTTGAAGGAATATTTTATTTGTTACTTTTGTTCAACATGAAATCTTCCGCCTACAAATGTATTTGTTCTCTGGCCTGATTTTGTAAATTTCTGATTGATTTTTGTGGTTAGTCTGTTGCTACTTTTGATTTTTCCTTTGGGTACATTTTGGGGAGGGATGGGTACCCCTAAACTAGTTTAACCCCACCACATGGCTCATGTACCTGTCCCAATTCAGGAATTGTGGTCATCGTTTTGTTTTTGTGTTTAATGTTTTGTTACATATACATTTTTGATAATATTCAGGTAAGAGCAGTATTATTTTACGCATACATGATTTTTTTATTTGGGTCGATTTAGAGCTTTTCGCAAAGGAGTGGTATTCCACTTTTGTCGAAGGCCTTGTGAAGACCTCTTAATTTGTAAATTCCCTCAGTTTTTCTCGTATTTGGAGTGAAGTCTCTCTGATAATAACCCATATATTTAGTCATGTCTTTTCTCAGAGAAACAATTTGTAACTGTAGTACACGAATTTGCCACCACTTAAGTCAAAATATATGGCAATTCAGCTACAAAATAGGTTGTGTTATATACCGTTGGAATTCTATTTTTTTCTGCAACTCATCCTGCAGTTAAAATTTCAATTTTTTACAGCACAATACATTTTTCATATAACCCCTCTATGTTGAATTTTTGACAATCTGCCTCAAAACGGCAGGTTTTACAGATAAATATCGCGCTTCAGTGTCAATATAATTTAGCTATATTCATAAAACATCTCTTATCTGTCATGAAACGTTTATAAAATTTTGTTATTAAATATTATGCAAAAATCTGCCCTAATAAGTAAAAAACTGCATGATCTATACAGTTTTATTTTTTCTTCTCATATTAATTATA
>JAULBM010292756.1:0-15532 GCA_032357055.1 Geukensia granosissima | reverse complement strand
ATGGCGGCTTTGTCTGATGTCCTATTAGAACAAAATGCGAAAATATTTTGTAAACGATTACCATGGAATGTTTCCTTTATATAATCACTTCATTTGGTTAACAGATGGAACAAGATTTTTTAACAGGCCAATCATAAACAAGAATTATCCATGGTGGACATTTTTATGTCACTAAGAATAAAATGAAAATATCTTTTTAAGAACCTTTTGGTTTTTTTTAATAAATAATCACTTCATTTTGCCAAAAGAATTCAAAGGAGAAAAGGCATTTAAAAATAGCCTATCAGAAACAAAAATGTCATATTGCAGCAAAATTTTATTTTTCAAAATCGCTGACAAATGACTTTATCAAGATTAATCAATTGTTCATCGGCAAATTATACAAGAATTTCCAGTGGCGATGGTGTTTGTTTTCCGGTCATAGCGAAATGCGATAATTTTTCGTTTTACCAATCAAAAATCAAGAACTAAAAGCAGCTGCCATTTAAGTCGATCGTTCGGTTTGACGTATCCAAATCAGTTCTAAGTTCATTTAGTCTAGTTTTTTCAGAGAAAAAATAAAATGTAATTGTAAATAGACAAAAAAGGACGGGCGACTTACGTTAGTGGATTGTTCACATGTTAGCTGAACAGTTCAACAATATTTAAAAAATATTGCTATTTTATAAAAATTAAGGAACGACATTTAGACACAAAAGGGCGATAGGTTTTGAAACAGTAACGGTCACACCGCTCCTTTACTCTATACTTACTTTATAATTTTATTTAAAGAAAATATCTTGTTTTGTTAAAAATAGCACATTGAGACCATTTTACTGTTCTTAGCCTTCTATATGATGTTTTATATGGAAAAACATTTTAAATTACCGTTGTCGCCAATGATAAATTTATTGAAAATGGTACCAATCCAACTTAATTATGATAAGTTTGTTAAATGTTTATTATTCCTAGTTTCTGGCTCATTTACGATCCTGTGTTGGCGACGCTCATGGCTTTTTTATTTTTCATTTTTAATGTCTCCAATTCATTGTTAACTTCCAAAAACGTAAGTAAGAGCTTCTAAAAACCAAAAAAAAAGTTGATATCGCAAGCTTTAAAGTGTGAAATAATAATTTTGTCTTCATAGAATAATAAAACAAAACATGGTTGTTTAGTCTTGTCATTTTGAAATCGATGTATATTTCAGGAATGCCAATATACATTTGGTTCATAGAATAATAAAACAAAACATGGTTGTTTAGTCTTGTCATTTTGAAATCGATATATATTTCAGGAATGCCAATATACATTTGGGATATATAAGGTTCGTCTTTTTTATGATTAAAGCCTGTCGTAATTGTAAATCTTCCTTTAACAACCATTATACACTGAAAAAGACTATATTTAATTCATTAGCGTTGTTGTAATATATATTTTTAAAGTCTTAAGGTTCCATAAACGTAAAATTTTGTTAACCTCCGCGATTCGTATCTTCTGATACTTCCCCTATCGTTATACCGAGACTAATCATAATTCGGATCCGGTTTATTTTTTCCGTATTATCCAGTGACATGTCGAAAGTTGTATATACATATCACAGCTCATTCGTTATTCAAGAGCTTGTGATTTATATAACGACTTCATAGATAGGGCCCGGCTCCTGACAAAAAAAGCTGCTCAGTCAAGGGTACGTTGTGCCTAAGTTACAGTCATCCCTCTTAAAGTTTTATGGACGTCATCATGATTTGGTTGACAGGTATGATAAAACCGTGTCCCAAATGAAAGAGGACCTGTTCTCTTGATGTCTTTCCTCTAACCTGATTTGACATGAGCTACGTGGTGGGTGTCCTGCAGGAAGCAGAGACTGCTTACTCTTCCGGAGCACCTTAGTCTACCCCCAGTTTCTTGGTGGGGTCCATGTTGTTCATTTGTTTTTTAGTTTTTAGTGTTGTGTGTTTTTGTCGTTTTGGTCTTGTCCTCGTTGTTCTCCGTAGTTTGTCAGTACTTTTACATTTTCCCTTTTCCTCAAATATCCCCTTGGTATTTCTTGACACATTCTATTAGTATTTTAATCTAAAAGGGGCCAAATAAAGGGGTATTCAATTTCAAATAATACAGAACATTTTTATTTTTCACCTTATTTTGATGGGGTTTTCAAATGATTAAAAATTTTAAAAAAGTGACCCAAATTTTGAGGATAATACAAGTAAACAAAACCACCATCAAGTCATTTAACTGTGCCCAGAATTTCACTGTGTTCAGCACTTTACTATATCAAGCATTATACTGTGTCCATCACATTATTGTGTCCAACAAAATACTGTGTCCACACTTACTCAAAAGTTCATTTGTTCACCTTTCACATGTTAACCTGCTGCGGTCTTATCATGCTGCGCTTGCAAAGCACCTGAGTTTGTTTTTAAAGCAAAATGTACTAGTCTGACCAGAAATCATTTGATATACAAATCAAATTAAATCAAAATTAATTTAGCAATAATTTACGTGTTTTTTTCAATGCCTTTCTCTACAATGAAACAATTTGCAAAGATCATTTACAAATAATTATTCTTATACATGGGCTGTATAGGTTTTGATAATCTTTACAGCAATCCTGATTCCACCTGTTCACAGATGTTTCCAAATAATATGTCGCCACCGCAATTAGTAATCATGTCAAATCATATTGTACTTTTTGTCGTCATAAAAATTTAGAAAATGGCACAGCTGCTTATTATAAATGTTTAGTATTTGTTGTTCCTCTACAATTTTATAGAATATTTACAGAAAGGGAAGGATTTTTTGTAATTATTTTTTAAAAAATGGAGGATTTCAATTATGAACGATATTGGTTGGTATAGTAGTTAATTACGTTATTTATTGCATACATATAAACAAATTTCCAGTAAGACTTTTTGTCTGTATTAAATTGTTACATTTTCCAATTAAGTCTTTTAATCCATAAAAATATAAATATTTTCTGTGTAAAGCTATTTTTTATGATGCTAACCATGGTTAGGACCTGAGGGGAAAAATAATTTAGTTCTCAGTTCCTAAAGAGTACAATATTTAGAAAATGGATACAATTCTAAAGGAGAACATATACATGTAGAATCAACAACACCCAATTTTACCCTCAGTTTTGAGAAAGAAAAACACTTTATATAACAGAACAGAACAGAACAGATCATATCTTTATTTGTCAATTTGATGCCCATATTTGAGCAGTAATTACAATATATCCAAAGAGCAATTTTTTACATATTACAACAATATTCTTTCAATATAATATTGGTACATGAGATATTAAGTTCTAGATGAATTTCAACAAGGACAGTGACCCAAAGTATCAATATGTATATCCATACCTGGCTTCTATACAATGGAAACTGATTCATGAACTATTGATAAATAACAATCTATAAATAAATCACTATCTTTTCATGTATAATATATATGTGTGTGAATTACACTTTGTTTGATGATAAATTATTCTTTGAATCACTAAGTATACATAATAAAGACCCTAATTGTTTTATAACATTAGTATCCTCACATGACATTAACCAAATAAATTTAGATTGGTGATCAATATTTTTTAAATTTTGATATTTGTTTTCAATATTACTTAGAATCTTTTCCCTATCTTGTTGAAGAACTTCACACTTAAGTAAAAAATGAATTTCATCTTCAACTTCTTTTTTGCAGAGTTTACAGATTCTATTTTCTGCTTTTATACCTTGGTATCGACCTGTTTCAATTTCTAGTTTATGTGCACTTATTCTAAATTTTGTTAATAAATTTCTTTCTCTAGGTGAGCTGATAGATAAATATGGTTCTATACATCCAATAAAATTATTTTTGAAAAGCCTGTATGTTCTTAATTTATTACCCTGAGATGTGTTTCTATTGTCATCAAAAATATCTTTTTTCCAAAGTTCATTATATTTTGGTTTTAGTCTATTTAATATATATTTTTTCAAGTTAATTTTGGACTTTGTTATATTTTCAATTTTTAAATTAAAATATTGGGCAAGAACATGCATACAAGCATACCAGCAATGTTTGTTTTGGCTAAACAGTTCTTTTGATTCTACAAAGGCATCAGCTAATAAACTATTTTCTGATTTAGATATGTGTATATAGTATTTGAACATCCTTACTATAATATCTAATAATAATGGGTAACGTCCAACTTCTGCCATGACAGCCAGATTAGTTGATCTTTTATTCACTCCAATAGAGTACTTGCAAAATTTTATATGAAGTTTTTCAACACTTAGATCTTTGCACATTTTATAAAAATATTGATCAGTATGTGACACTAATTTAGATGCTTGAAAAATACCCCATAATTCACTTCCATATAAAAGCACTGGCTTAACTGTATGGTCAAATATATGAAAAAGAGTTTTAAGTTTTGGTAAATTATCTTTAAAGCTTGATTTAAATTTAAAGAATGCCTTCAGACCTCTTTTGTATAAATCCTCTTTTGCTTCAGTAAAATTTCCACTGATGCTAAACAAAACACCAAGGTATTTATAATTACGACATTTTTCAATGGATAAATCTCTATATGTAAAATTGGTATTGTCTAATCTACCGCTTTTGTTAAAAACTAGTGATTTAGTCTTTTTAATATTCACTTCAAGGCCCCACTCATCACAAAAAGTTGATAATTTACTTAAACAATTTTGTAAACCTGATGCAGTCTCTGATATAAGCACAACATCGTCTGCATATAGAATACAGTTAATTTTGTTAGAGTTCAAAATAACTGGACTACAGCTGGCATCAAACATGCCAGGTAGATCATTAATAAATAACTTAAAAAGGTTCGGACTCAAATTATCCCCCTGTCGTACACCTATATTTGAATAGAATGGATTTGTTAAAATGTCTTTATTAAGTTTAACATGCAATTCTGTTTTGCTGTACATATCTTTTAAAATATTATAAAAAATATCACTAACTCCATTAGTTCTGAGTTTATAGAAAAGACTATCCAGATGCACAGTATCAAATGCTCTCCGGAAGTCTACGAAACATGTATAAAGTTTTTTATGAGATGACTGGGTATATTTATCTATCAATGTCTTTAGAACAAACATATGATCTGCTGTTCTTTTTCCTTTACAAAAGCCAATTTGCTCTTTGCAAATTATATTTCTATTTTCATAAAAATTTTCAAGCCTGGAATTTAATACTTTAGTAAATAATTTCCCAAGACAACTGGTTATGGTTATACCTCTATAATTACTAGGATCATCCTTTTCCCCACTTTTGAATATTGGAACAATAAAACCTTTTGCCCAAATTTTTGGATAATTCCCAGATAAAAGAATATCATTAAAAAGTTTTTTAAGACTATCTGACAAAAATATTTGACTATTCTTTAGCATTTCATTTAAAATGGAGTCAAAACCACTAGACTTCTTATTTTTCAAAGAGCAAATTGCTTTACTTATTTCTTTTTCTGAAATTTTATTATCTAATTCAGTAAAAATCTTTTCACCTTCCACTCTAGTTAATAATTCTGAAATTTTCAAATCCTTCTGAGGATTTATGGGTTTAGTATTTAAATTTTTAAAATAATCTAACCACTCTTTACTAGAAATATGTTCATCTGATGAGCTTGTGTTTTCTGTTTTATTTGAGATATCTCTCAATAGTTTCCAATAAGCAGATGGGTTATCATCATATAAATTGTCTAATTTTTCTATTATTGATGTTCTATAATTTCTTATTTTCTTTTTTCTAGTTTTTCTAAACAGTTTCAAATGACTGAAAAAAGCCCCTCTTACCTTTGGGTCCCTATTATACTTGTAAAATAATTTTTCTTTTTCGTACAATTGTTTTTTCAACTTTTCAAGTGAAACATCCCACCATTTCTGATTAACTTTATTCTTCTTTACTTGACAATTATTTCCAAGTTTTGTCCTAAAAATTTTTTTAAGTGACAAGTCTGCTGCTTCACAAATAATATCATTAAAATCATTAATAAGATCATCTGTATTTACTTTATATTCAGCTGAGTTAAACAACTTAATTTTATTTTGAATCTTTTCAGATGACAGAGCTGACTGGAATAATTTTGGTGACTGCTCATCCCATTTATATATAGGGGGGATGGAAATATGTTCTGAGCTTAAAGGTCTATAAATTTCACAATTTACATTTAACATTGTTGAAATTTGACAATGGTCTGAAAGATCAGGCAAAAATTTATGAACAGAGAAAAATAAAATATCTTTTAACAATGATTCTGATACAATAAAATAGTCTACAACACTACTTCCCTTTGGTGTATGACAAGTAAAAGTACCAGATAGGTCTCCAACCGTACGACCATTTAATATTCGAAGTCCAGACTGAACACATATATCATTCAGGAGTTTGCCCCTCTGTAATAAAGTTTTATCCATACTAAATCTAACATCTATATCAATATCAGGCACAAAATTATCAAAAAATAGATGCCATATGATCAGTATTTTGATCAAATTGTATAAAGTCATTAGTGCCAGACCCAGTACGGGCATTTATGTCACCAGCCAAAATAATATGTCCTAAATTTGAATATTTTACAATATCATTCTCAATAAGGTCTAAAATATTTTCTTCTAATGTATGGCTATAGCTGGATCCTTCAGGCGGATCATATATAAAACATAAATATATATCCTCTATTAGTCCAAAAAATACTTTATCTAGTTTCAGCCATATATAATCACTTGTTTTGTGTTCTAAAAATTTTATTCCAGGTCTCAGAAAATCTTTGATAAAAACTGATAAACCACCTGAATGCTTATTTACTTTTTTATTTTTTGGCCGAATTAAGTGCACTAACTTGAAACCCTTTATATTTAAACATTAATCCAAGGGACAGTGTGGCTCTAATAAACAAACTATATCTTTAGAGGCTATCTCCTTCATAAAATCTAGGTCACTGTACTTGTTGAAGCCCTTACTAGTAAAACCATTTATATTCCAACAAGCAATATGTAATTGATTTTTCTTTAAATAGGATGATCGACACATTGTGAATATTGTAAATCAGTTTACCCATGGCATACTTTTAAAGACATATACTAAACAGTATTAAACAAGAATCAAATCTACAATTTAGAAGTTTATATAAACAACAAATTGATCCTCAGTGTCCATGTTATGGTAAAAGGGAGATAATTCAATTTCACAATTAAGGAATTGTAGCATTAAGTCTAATAAAACAATAAACTGTTACTAATCTAATAAAACAATAAACTATTTAGTAATTATTAATGTATTTCTATACATGTAATTATCACGGCTTTTTATTATATATACCTATTTATAAAATGGTATTGTATAAAGAAAGAAAAACATGGACACTGTTTGTTTTCTCCTCCATTATAAACACACAAATAAAATGAAATAAATCTTTATACATCATATGAACTTCTGACAAACACTGTTCATTTTGCATAAAGTATTGTACTTACTAACCTTACATATACACATATTAAGCGTTTTGCATAAAATTTGTTCTACCTACTGACACAAATTAAACTTGCATAAAATTTGTACTAACTACTGACACAAATTTAACATTATGCATAAAATTTATACTAACTACTGACACGATTTAAAATATTGTCCATGAAATCATAAACTAAGTCTATTATTACTTACTACCTTGCCATCCAAAATAGGTGGCACAAAACCCTGGACCATGGTTGAACATAGGTGACACATTGTAGGGATTCATAAAACTGTTAAAAGGGAAACTTGGGATTTGGTTGTCATTCCACTCTTTAACCATGTTACGTTTCTGTTTTTGTGGCTGTTCTTGAGGATGTTTTCTTGGATTTGCAATATTCAGAGATTTCCTGAGGTTGAACTTAATGTTTGAAACAAAAATATTTGTGCCCTGTTTGGACAGATGGACACCTCCTTGATCAACAAATTGCCTAATTGCAACATTACCCCTAACTAGACCATGAGTTTCAGTTACCTTGACTTTTTGGCTATCAATGTACTTGTATTTCAAAAGAATACCACATTTCAACATTTTTTCATTTAATGCTATCTGACTTACAGTAGGAAATGGGAGTGACAAAATGATATTGGCAAACCTACAATGCTGCTGAAGTTTTACAACCAATTCATCATGAATATCAACACATTCTTCAGGTGTATTGTTTCTTACATCATTTGTAAAGACATGTAAATATATACTTTCATAGTCTTCATCTAACTCTGACAATTTTGACAACATTTCATCACTGGCAAATGCAACATATTTATGTACTAAACAGTTTTACAAAAAATTTTCAGTTTTTATATTCTTTATTTGTGAGTTCCCAATAATAAGCGCTTTCTTATAAGGCAGAGTCTTTCTCTGTTTTTGTTCATCTTCTTTGGTCGTCTCGAGAAGAGGCGCAAAGCGATTCTCAGTTTCGAACCTTGATTTTAGATTGTCGTCAGGTTGACTTTCATGTAAAGATTTTGACTTAGTAGAGTTGTCAATCATCTGTTGCACTCTTTCCAAATTGTCTGTGATATTTTTATTTGTGTCCGTATTTTGGGTGAGCATTCTACTGACTATTTCTAAAGTTTTGGAACAAGACTCAACATCTTCATGTAACTTGTTGAGTTTCTTCACATAATTTTCTTGTCTTTTACTGGCATTTTCTAGTGCGTTTGATAAGGATTCCATCTTTTGTAGACCAGATTCATACGAGTTTGTCACCTTTTCAGCCATATATTTCATTTCTTTGGTGCTTTCTGCGGATACCTCAAATAATTTGTTCAGTTTTTCTTCACATTTATTTATAGCTTTTGAAGTATCTTGTTTTTGTTTCAATTGTTCTTGTAAGTCAATTATTTTTTCATCTTGGTTCTTCTCGTGTATCGATGTAATTGCACTTACAACACTTTCCTGGATTTTTGTAACAATATCTAAAGTTGATTCATGTTTCTCCATAGACTGAATGGATGATTGGGTTCCTTCACAAATCAACGGCTTTGAGCAGGGTTTTTCCCATTTACTTTCAAAGGATTTGGGCACATTCGAACAAATTCTACATCTATACTTTCTAGAGGTGTTTGTCAACATGTAAAGTTGGTAAGCGGGTAGGGCGGTACAAATATAATGAGTCCATTTGTTACATTTATCACATTGAATCATATATTCATTTGCTTTGTTTTTACAGTTCTCTGTGCAATTTTGATCAGTACTTTGAGGTTTCGTCACTTCTTTCTTAAACGGAACTGGCTCAACTGTTTCTAAGTCAGTGGTATCATCTTCCGTGGCCAGTTCTTTAACATTCGTTTCTTCCTCATCATTGTCAGTTTCTACAAGGTTTTTAAGAGCGGTTTGCTCATCTTTATCAAAAGATTCATAGTCTATTCTCTCAATGACGCATGGCTTATCTTCGCCACAATTATGACCAAAATCTTTTGGGAATTTGGGTATATTTGTATCATCATATATAGGAATTTTACAGCAGCTGTTATAAACTTTGGCTGCAATCAAGAAAGCAATAGCTTTGTCAATGTCTTGAAATCCTTTAAACACCGCATATTTGAATTTATATATTTGGGTTTCACACTTACTCCAAGTGGTGAACACGCCGGTCGTGACACCTCTGGCAACGCTATAGAAATTCTTTTTGGTCATGTTGTGTGGTGTGTTGTGGGTTAGTGTCAGTAAATAATTACTATTTAACAGTTAATTAATGTTTATAGTACCACGGGCAACTGATTTATGCTGTGTTTTAGCTAAGCGTGTACGCCGCCATTACAATCGGAAGTTAACCAGTACAGTAATATTAGGAAATAAGCGCCTTTAATCAATACGGATGTATTTACAAAATCCGGAAGAAATAATAAATCATGAAATAAACAATGCATGGACAAAGAATATATCCTGACAGGTCTACCAGAAACCGAGGATATATCAAATATTTTAAATAAAATGATTCCCTTTGTTACTTCATATAATCAGCGCGACTATGGTATATTTGATTTTATAAGGAGTTCGAAGATACCAAAGGGAGAGACAGAAATCGTTTAGTCGGAAGACAGACAAGATCATGGCCAACAAAACGAAACGAAAGACAAACACAGAACACACAACACTAAACTGAAAACCAAAACTGGGTAACACGAACCTTACAAAAACCAGGGTGCTCCGCAACTCGTGCGCAACTAGTGTTATCCGTCGTGTTACTCAGTAGTCAAAGTCGGTGTATAGGCACAATCGATGATAGTCACAACAGGTATATAAAATACAAAATTATCAATGTTAAATAAATTTTTGAAAATTTTAGTATGCTATATGTACATTTCAAGGAATAACCTCTCATCAATAGCATTAGAACCGAAATATAGAAAGTCAAAAGATAAAAATATAGCAACAGAAGCACTCATAGGAACGGATTTGTATTCATGACAGTAGGAATATATCTATAATTGTAATTTGTGAAATGGATACTGCTTACCGGTCAACTAAATCATGAAGGCGACCGATAGGTAATGACTCTAATCGTTCCCAGAAAAACCCTTGGCTCAGTTGTTATGAAACAGATTGAACTGTATTAACACACTAGTTAAAAGACTGACATCAGCAACAGACATCCTAACAACTTAATGAATTCTTTCAACTGTAAGGCTTGATTTCGTTGAATCTAAAGATAAACTGATAAAAAGTGTATGGCATATCCCGTCTTAATTGAAACAACAACTATAGTTTTCAAATAGTTTTTAAACATAGATAGCAGTTTACAGTCAAGCAAACAATTTTTGAACGTTTTTTATTCATTATATGCTCGGAGACAAAAGTCGGAACTACGATCAATGATGACTGTATACAGACAGCAAACAATCCATAGATAAACAAAATGGTTTATCCGAAAAAAGGAAGAACTTCTTATAAACATTCTTAAATCTAAATTAATGATAAGTGAATGCGCATATTTCTAATTATTTGCGCGAACTGACAATAATATTTCTGCTGTATATTGTTAACATCGTGATACTATGGACATTTTTTCTTTGTTAACTTCATACTTTTGTTTATACACACATTGTGCCTGAAGATCTGCATCAATAGAAATGTTATTTCAAGACGATATATTGTTGCTTACTCTTTGTATATGTTACCATTTTTTCATTACTTTTTTATATATGTATTAATTTTGTTTATTTTCTATACATGTATATATTATGGGTAAATTTTAAAACGTTCATTAGAACAATGATAAAAATGTTCATTACCTCTTAAAATCGTCAATTTTTCATGTTTTGTTTGTGTCATCCTTGTCCATTGTAAGTTAGATATCAAAATGATAATAATTAATTTTTTAACGTTAATTGTCTTTCTTAATATCAAATTTGCTCATAGAAATTAGAGGAATTATGCACATCTTATTTAGCCCTTCATATAAAATTTATGAATGCTACTACATTAAAATTGAGATCGTTCACCAATTAAGAAAAAGATACACATTTTCTGTCCTCATAAACATTTGAATTGTTGATTACAGTATAGTTAGCGATGACAACCTCTGCTTTATTGATTGAAGTGTGAAATGAAATGCTGATGCCTTGGTGCCTAATATACAATATTAGTTATGCTGAATCTAAAGCCTCTCCTTGGTAAAACGAATACATGTATCTACACACTGTGTTGTATTTCACATGGTTGCCATTGGAGTATATACAACGGAATCGACATGCGTAATGTGTAAATCTAACAATATGCATATATTTATGTTTTCAGGCGCTTTATTTATTTACATATTTAAAGTGTGACTGTGAAAATTACATTAACAGCTGAATATTAAATATATTTATTGGGGAAATCTATCGTCAGGGATGAATTCTGAACTAATTCTAATTTGGATACTTTTTGTCATACACAGCAGGTACGTATGTTAGTAAAGTTGTATGTTTTTGTTTTTTTCTGTTGCAGTTTCTGCCGACAACCTATCGTCTGTCGGTGAAATGTTTTTATTATCTTTGTGGTTAGGTACTTTAAGTCCCATATTTGATCGAAGGCATGATTTCATGAAACAAACACATGTTGTAATGAAAATGCTGTAATACCAAATTTTTTAGTAGTATTAACAGTTTTGTTCAAATCAGAAATGAGTGCACAAAAATGTGGCTTAATGACCATTGCCTTTTTGTGACTATTGTTATTATTCTAGTGGGAACTTTTTCATTTTTGCTTCTAATGATTTTCAAAAGACTATGTTATAATATTCTATTAATATCCGGCAAGAGAAATACAAAACATATGTTGTCTATAGCGCTCTAATTCTAAAACTAAAGCCATACATTGAAGTTTACGATAGAACTGTCTGAGAACTACATGATATACCAAACATTGACCTTGTGATTACGAATGAAAAGTCAAAACATTACAACTCTCCTTTTCTTTCAGATTGAAAATTAATTAGAATTGACAAATAAAATTAATGAAGGTTATTTAGATTCAAAATGTCTTAATTTGTCATTTTAAACTTTAAATGTTCATAGAAATATTACTGAAGCAACAGAACTAAAAGCAAATTTAGCTTAAATAGAGTTCACAAAATGCTAAGTTTCCTCATTTAATCTATATGGCGGTTTCACATTCTTTCGCAGCGCGTATCTAAATTCTTCCTTATCTTCCACACATGATTGTTCATTGACATTTTCCGTAACACTAACATTTTAGTCGCTAATTTGTTTGAAAATGATGAGTTTCAGTAATACAGCAAGATTTCTCTTCATTTTCTGCTGTAACCATTGTTCCCGTTTTCTCAGTCACAATAAGCGGTTTCAGATCATACGGTTGTGGAAGTTTATTTTTTTTTGCTGTCTAACAAGTACTAGATCACCTGGATGCAATTTTGATTGTTTTACATAATGTTTATCATCCGCATAGTTTTTCATCTTTGATTTTTACAACTGACTTCTATTTCTCATCAAAAAGTCTCCTTGTGTGTTCTCACTTTCTGTCGGTATATTGGTTTCCATCCGTCTGCAAAATAACATTTCGTACGGCAATTTTCTATTAGAACACTGCGTTGTCCTCTATAATTCCTTAGAAACTTAAAAATTTCTTACTTCCAAAATTGTTCTCAATTTGCGCAGCAGGAACTGTTTTCTCAACTGTGCCTTTATCTTTCTGATTCGGCATTTGCTTTTAGCCATAAAGGTGTAACTTTGCGTTTGAAATCCAAGATATTCGGCAAAATTTCTTAATTCACTTCAATTGAACGGAAGTCAATTGTCAGATTGCAAAACTTTCGGAATCTAGAATGAAGCTAATATTTTGTCGATTTTCAGTATAACTGTCTTTCACGATGTTTATTTCAGAATTCGACCTCCGGGTAACGTGAGTATTCATCTATAATGACCATTAGATAGTCACCCGAAGGAAACGGTTCACAGAAATCCATTGAATGTTCCGTCAATGGTCCTTCAAGAAGTTCACTTATATTTAACGGTTCAGTTTATTTACAATCTACGGTTGCTTGACATTGAATACTTCGAATTTCATTTTCCACAAGTTTGTCTATTCCCGGAAACCATACCTTTTCACGGAATAAGGACCTTGGTGCCCCTTCGTGTGCTAATTTGAAAACGTGTATTTGTAATGACTTAGGTACTAAAATTCGCCTGTCTCTTAGAATAATTCCACTTTCGGATAGTGTAAGTTCCTTTCTAAGCTTGAAGATTGCATTTCTATCTGGACTTTTGATTTTTGCGAATTCAAATCATTTTCCACTGTTTATAGCGTTTCTTTTATTAAAGTGTTTTTTCGGGTTACTTCATGAAATTCAACTAACGAAAGTGCCTGTGAAACATCGTTTTCGACAATTAAGTTTACATATTTCTCTGCTATCTTGCTTGCTAAGCTGTGTCGAAAATTAATTACGGGATGTCGTGACATGTTATCTGCAGAATTGTCCTTCTCGGCTTTGTATATGACTTTAAAGTTGTACAGTTATAACCTAAATACCCAACGTTCAATTCTAGCGGGTGGTTTTGAACTCGGATTATTGAAAATCAGTTCTAAAGAATTATGATCGGATACAATACGAAATTACTGTCCATAAAGATACAAATGAAAATATTAACAGCTCCAAACTATAGCGAAGGCTTTGCGTTTTGTTTGTAATATAGTTGCTCCACCGGAGATATAGTTTAGCTTGTGTATTCAACAACACGCACCTGTACATTTTCATTCCCTGTATAGCATCGCCCCTAATCGGAACGGACTGACATCCACTTTTTAATGCGGTGTTCTTTCTAAGGTCAAAATATGACATCACAGTATCACTAGTTAAATTGCGTTTTATTTCCGCTATCTCATCTCCATTCAGATTTAACACATTTTTCGTTAATTCCCTTAGCTGCTTTGAAAAAGTTTCGAAAATTTTCATAAAGCTAGCACAATAATTTGCCATGCATAAAAACGATCTTACTTCGGACGTATTTTCCGGATTTTCGGCTTCTTTGATCGCCTTTATCTTCCTGGGATTTGTAGAAATTCCCTATTTTGAGAATACGTTTTATCCATTAAATTCGACACTTTTTTTTCAAATTAGCATGATTCTTTATTAAGATTAATGTTGTTCTTCTTTAGTTTTGTCATAACGGCTCGAAGCGCTCTGTCGTGGTCTTCTTGAGTTTTTCCATGTATGTTGATTTCGTCACTTGGTGTATCTTCAAGTAGCTGTGGAATCTTGTTCCGAAATTTAATTGATTGAATCGACGAACACGTACATGGGAGGAAAAGGTAGTAATGTATCGCGATTCCGGCGATAAAACCAAATGATGATACCCAGCGTTTAGGTCCAACTTTGAATAGATTTTCGATCCATTGAGATCATTCATCATATCATCTACTGTCGGCATTACGTGTCTGGTACGGGTTATGCATTTATTAACTTGGTGCATGTCTACACGTATTCTAACTTTATCGGGTTGTTTCGACTTCGGTGCGGCTACAATCGGCGATATCCATGGGGTTGGGTCTTCGACTTTCTCGATTATGTCGTTGTCTTCGAGGATTTGTATTTACGCTTAAACTTTCTTGCGTATGTGGAACGGAATACGGCGATGTGGTTGTACAACGGACTGCATTGTCTTATCGATGTGTAGTTTAACTTCAAAGTCCTTTAATTTACTTATACCTACAAATCGTTCCGCGAATTCATCAACGATTTGTGAAGATTGAATTACTTTGTTTACCTGTATTTTGATAAGGTCTAACTCTTGGGCGGTTTTGTAAGGCATTAATTATCCATGCATTCCTTTAACTACAAAGAAATCGGCAAAGTAATTTTTCTTTTTGTTTCAAATTTAGCCTTAAAGCGCCCCAGTATTAATAATGATGAACTTGATCCGTACGTATACACTTTGTTTTGATTTACTAATATAAACCTTTCTTTGTGTAGAAATGAGTTCAAAACTCGAAATTAAAGAAACCACAGAAGAACTTGTGCAGCGTCTTTTTTGGACCTTCATCTCGAATTTGACAGCAGTGGTAAACTTAGTACCAAGATATACGATA
>JAULBM010292745.1:0-15534 GCA_032357055.1 Geukensia granosissima | reverse complement strand
ACATACCCGAAAGTACCAGGGATACAAGAACAATATACTCACATAGAGTATTTCACAAAGACGCAAGCTTCGTGCCAAGGGCTACCCAGCGGAACAACCGTCCGAAAAAACATCTGCATGATTGACCCTCGCCACAGCCTTCTACAAGATTCCAAAATAATAGAAATGAAAATTAACATTAACATTAAACATTTTACATCTTTAGAACTGATTAGTAAATAGGTTGATTTCAGACTGAACTTAAGACTTTCATAAGATAGACACTATCCAAAATCAATGGAAGAGAAAACAGGTTTTGAAAAAAAAACTGACTAAACATTTAGAACCAAGTAGGGCTCGGCATGACTAGCCGATTGATCGACACAGGCCAAGTCGACCTCCCGTCTAGCTCAACTCGGGGCCAGGTCAGCTTCTGTTCCATACATGTATATATAGCGTGCACCCACGGATATCCAATCAGTTCTCTCCACGAAAACACACAGTCACAAAATTGTAACTCTGTACTTTCGTGTAACGTAGATCGTCATCCGATACCCATAGGTACACATATACGTGCAGGCAATAACCCCACTTCCGTAGAAATGAGGCCCTCCACTTCGCAGGTACCGTCATCAAACGACACGGGTCGCACCACACAGCAAACCTGGCGGTCACAGTTTCGGCTCCTATTATACTCCGGGTGCCTACCAGGGGTCCAGTGCCCCAGGACAAATGCTTGTGCCTATTCTATCCCCGGCACACCCTCTGGAAGGGGATTTTCAGGATCAGAGAAAGATGCTGTCTTATCTATTTTACAGATATTGAACCACCACTAGCTGTAAACGCCAATGACGGGACGTCATTTCACAGCTGAGGGGCGTGTGTGGTAGAGTTAATTTAAAAAAAATGTTTTTCATTGGAGAATTGTTTAATATTAATTTGTTTGTAATAATTTTGATGTTAATTTGCTTGCTTATTTTGTTAAGTGAAATTCATTGTCAGAAATGAATTTTCTAGATTTCTACATTAATTTGTTATATAAGTATAATTTTCAAATTAAATCATATGAACCTTTTTGTAGTCTGCTAGTTCATTCAGGTGTAACAAATTTCTTAAGGGTTTTCTTTCATCTAATTGGTCAGTATTATTTAGCGGAAATCCTTTGTTAGAATTGTTATTTGGAGGCATTAAATGACTAGATTTGACTTTGTATGGAAGTTAAATTGATTTTGACATTTTGTATAAGTCACTTGTTTCTCTCGAGTTGGAAACTTTGTCTTCAAAAAGTCAGTCTTATTTATTTCTAACATCACAAGTATTTATTTTCCCTAACCTAGATTTTAAAATAGAGTGAGAGTTGTTCGTTTGAAACATGTTTGGAATTGATTGGTAGTGGTTTGAGACAGGGTGTGTTTGATTTGTATGAATGAAATGAAATGAAATTGATATTATACAAATTAAATGTTAGATTAAAGAATTTTAATATAATAAAACTAAGATAAATTATCAAATCTTACAATTTATAAATAAAAGTATACGAATTATCAATAAATTAGTTCCATCAGTTATCTTAAAGCATTTAAATGGTAAGGTTGAGTGTGCGATACAGATTTTAATCTATTGTTCACTGAAAATAATGTATATTGCCGTAAAGTACTTTTAAATGGGGGATAATCCTAAATGTTTTAATATAAACAAAATAGTTATGAATTTGTATTCATCTTCAGGTTGTTGAATCTTGAATTATTGGTATATTGAATAGAACCAGTTTTTGCAGTTTAGAAGATTGACCCTTGCACCTCATGTGAGCTAGGATTATGTGTGAAATTTATACATGTTTATGTTTTGTGTTGTACTATGTAGAATATACTGTTGTATGTCTAGTGTTTGCTATATGCATAATTATTGCAATGTTGTGTATGATATTTTTCACGTGTATTACACTAGGCTATATATATATTTTTTTAATTTATATGATACTTTGAACTTGCGTATCGTAACAGAATTTTCATTTTACTTTTTAACCAGAAAATTGCTATATTTTTGTAGTACAAAGCGGTAAAGTACACTACCGATACAATACAGAAAAATACGTATTATGTTTAGTTTTTTGGTATAAAATGGTTAACTATTTTTTTTTAAGCAAAGTAACGTTTCTGAATTCCATTTTTTAATCAAAGGAAAATAAACAACACACGGTTTTCTTGAATGCAAATTATTGTGCTGATTTTATAAATTGTTATTTGTTAAAACATTAAATGTGTAATTATGAAAGCTCATTGATATTACAGTATCTTTTCAATGCTTGAATGTAATTTAATACCATTATGCTGATGAATAAAGAATCTTAGACCCTGAGAACTTGTGATTTTTCTTTTGTGCATTATTACACAAGGATTACCCTATTACACACGCTTGACTGTTTATTTTGTGGGTTTTTATTATTTTTGTGGGGTTCATTTTATTGCCTGTTCCTGTTAGTAGATGTTATTGGTTAAGATTAAACAAAACGCTAGTACTTAATAAAATGACCAACAGAGGATTGTTAAATGAAATTCCTGTGTTCTATTTAATAATTCGTGCAATGGACAAAGACCGAGGGACAATTTTAGCAACAATGCATGCAATGTCCATTAGATGCACTTTTATCTGAAAAGTTTCGTCAGTGCGTTGATAATGATTTTATGACCACCACTACCCTGTCCAGTTTTAAAGCTTAGGCAGGGGCATCATCTTTCTTCATTTCTATGTCACCGGAATACCGTACAGCAATTTATGTATTGAGGCATATTGTAGAAGATCTTCCTTTTCCTGATAATCGGTAAATTTTGGGTGACCATTATTTCTGAACGCCCATCCCGTGATTACACTGTACACATGCTAGTTGTACAGAATATTGAGTATACGCCAGAAAGACACGATTTAATCTTATATACGTAAATAAATAATATTAAAAAGCCAAATTTAACTGCGTAAAAAGCGCTTTTCTTAATTTACCTTCATCAGACACGTTTACGGTAGAAAATTGATAGATCAGTAAAATTCAGTAAAATTTTATGAAATTATTTACATTAATGGAGCAAATGAAATATACACTTTCTGACTACAGCAAATTGATAAGCCAAATATAACAATCATGGAATTTACAACAGATTGTGTGAAAATATAGACACATGCAACAGAAATCCAGGAAAAAAACGGAAAACCGAGAACAAGTCGAACACCCCAAAGTTGAATGAAAATACAAGGCTAAGGAGACATTGTGGAGACACCCAATATAAAAATAAAAACCAAACGTTGAAATGTGTCCTGCACTGAATACGTATAGACGAGATATTATAGCATATAATGTCGAAAATATATCTTTTCTGTAGGATTTTTAAATTATATTAAAAATCCCACTTTACCATTTTGAGATGATCCTTGTATTTAATCCAGTTGACCTAAGCGTTGTCGTTGGTGTTGATTAATTTTCCCAAATGTCTATTACAAACTATAAGCACACTAACTTTGATCATTCTATCATTCATACTTTCAGAGATATAGAGCTTTCAAAAAAGTTAATGCCGCCACCACCGCCGTCTGAAAGTAACACCTATGTCTCGCTTCGCAACAGGCGAGACAAAAATCCATGTTTTATGAGAAATCAAAAAATGAAAACAATGCCGATGTGAAACGGAAGTCACTGAAGTGAACCCGATTGGCTATTCCACGGACTTTACACACCTAGTGCGCACTAAAAGGAAGAGCCATCCAAAACATTCGAATCTCATTGGATTATATCTTGTAATTTGAGACATAAACACTGATATCAAAAGCAAAAGGTATTTTTAGACTGCATAGGGAAAACCCACAGATATATATTTACGATCTTGTCTATTTTTGGGGCGACAGGGACAAGAAAAATAATTCGCCCACTTAAAATTTTGGTCGCAATGGCGACTAGGCGATCATTAATCTTAATCCCTGCATCCTGAATGCAAGATTGATAGATGATTCATGTGTTTTGTAGAGGATCATTTACTGATCATTATTATATTGCAATTAAATTGGTTCAGAAGATTCTGACAAGAAGATTTTTAAAGTTTCATCCAATCAGAACACATAAATGTCTCTTGAGGCTAGGTTTTAAATTCAATTGGCAATCATTTTTAAAATGGTACAAAACCATTTAGACAGCATTTTTGTCAGGTTTAATTGTAATTGGCAAAGTGGTAAACAATGAAAAGGTCTTTAAGTGATTTCCCACTGGAACCAATGTAAAACTATGGTGGGTCAAGGTAACCATCTTGAATGTCTGATGCACAAAGGATTATATTTTTTTTTTTAATTGGTAGAGGATCATCCAATAATCATTCCAACAAAAAACAAAATACCAATTCACTTGGCTCAGTGATTTTACACAATAAGATTTTCAAAAGTTTCAACCAATCAGAACACACTATTGGTTCTGGCAGCCATGTCACAATTTAGTAAATGATTCACAAGTTTGGCAAAGTACCAATCAGGCTAACTCCTGCAAAGATTGGTTCCAAGCAGACTAGTAGTTTCAGAGGAGAAGATTAAAGTGTAAAAGATAACAGATGCAAACCACAGAGATGGGACAAAAATGATGAATATAAAGTGGTGGCAAAACCTCACAAGACCTTATAGGCCAAGTGAGCTTATACAGTAATATGCAATTGGAATCTTTATATCTAAACAGCAAAATACATTGCAAAATTAGATAAAAATATTGAAATCTAAGAGTCAACACAAAAAATAAGTTGGTTTAAAATAAGTGATACCACATTAGAATTAACATACACATCAAAACTGTCCTCCATCATTTGTTTACCATTGTTGAAAGGTTCAAATCCCTCAAGTTCATCTGTATCTACAAATAAAAAATATCAATACAGTAAATTTTCGATTGATTGAAAAGATTGGCTATCTGGAATGTATTTCTTGGTTTATTCAATGCCTTTTTTATTTTACATGCCTGTATATATTTACTGGTTCTGAGAAATGCAATTTCTTAGACGGCTCCTTAACTGGATTATTATACAAATGTAGGTACATTAGTTTTCAGGTATGTTATCAATAAGACTGTACATAAATATATGTTAATATATTGGTTCTCGTGTATGTAATTGATTGATTGATTGATTGAATATTGCTTACCGTTCAGCGGAAAATATTTCATGCATATAGTAGAAGAGAGCATATTAATGAGAGATGATGAATGAACCCAGCTTTGTACTAAGGGACACACTGAGCCTTATTTGTTAACCTGCTAGCTCACAAAAGCAAAAGTCTGCAGGAAGACATGCGACTTTACCCAGATGCATTATTCAAACTCTGGGCTCTTCGGTCTTTCCTCTACTCCTTAATGCTGCATGCTTAGCTGAGAAACAGCTATTACCTTATTTCATGTCTTTGGTCTGACCAGGCCTGATATCAAAGCTATAACCTTCAGCACCCAAGGTGAGGGTATGTAATCAATGAGACTAAATTAATTTAAATACAATTTCGATCGAGCAAGTTTTTTCAGACAGGAAAATTTTTGGAAAATTTTTTAAAGAATTTCCCATCAGGTCCTATGTTGAAATTTGTTTGGCAGTAGTGGCCATCTTAGTTGGCAGGTGGTCATCTGTTTCAATACTGAAAGGGACCCTCCTAGTGACCATTCAATAAACATTGCTTCTACTTGTGTAATTAGTTTCACAAAAAAGGTTTTTCAACAAATTTCCCAAATGATTATATGTTAAACTAAGTTTGGCTGTAGTGACTGTCTTTGTATTTGGCATTTGGGCTCATCAGATCCCAAAGGGTCCTTTATTTTAACAAGTTCAGCTGAGGTGGCCATCTTGGTAGGTGGTTGGGGTCATTTGATATTATTCTGAAGTGGACCCTTCTAGTAATCATCACCATCCACCAGAGTTTGATTCCAAATGGGACCAAGTATTTCAACACAAAAAGATATTTTAATGAATTTCCCAAAGCCTCATATGTTAAGCTATGTTTGGCTACAGCAACCATCTTGGTTGGCAGTTTGGGTTATCAGATAAAATTCTGAAAGGAATCCATCTAGTGATCATTCAAACAGATTTTTTATTCAATAAGACTTAATGACTTTCCCATAGGGTCCTCTGTTAAACTAAGTTGTGCTTGGTTGGCAGGTATGGCCATTGGACACAATTTTGAAAAGGCCTTCAAATAAGGCAAGAAGTTCCAGACAAGATGATTTTTAAATTCATTTCCCTAAGTGTCCTACGTTAAACTAAGTCTGGCTGTGGTGGCCATCTTGCTGGCGAGTGGGGTCATTGGACACAATTCTCAAAGATGATCACATAAAACCATTCCACTAAGTTTTGGCATAAACTGGCTGGACAGTTTTGGAGGAGATTTTTGACAAACCCTTCCCCCAGCTTATTTTTTTCAAAGGAGAGGAATAAAAAATGTAAATTGTGGTTGGACAAGAGACGATGGACGCAATATGATACTAAAAGCTTTCATGGCTGTTTAGACCAGGTGAGCTCAAAAACTGGATTTGATAGGTCCAAGTTAAAATGGTGAGTTGTGTGATTGTGCCAATTTAAATTCAGCTATTAATGTGATGTTTATAATTGCCAAAGTTGCAACAGGGTTAGAATCACAATTATTAAATCTAGTACTTTCAATTTTGAATTAATAATTTCGAGTCAATATCATCAGTTTTTGAGTTGCAATATAAATTACACACAATAATTTTTGAATCAATGGTACATGTATCTAAAAATAATCACCTCCTGTGTTAAGCTTTTTTCTCTGTCTTTTTAATCTTCCACTACCAAATTTGACACTAGTTGAGCTAGATGGGATGGCTTGGGAATCATCATCGAATTCCACACAGGTGGAGGTTTTTGGCATTTCAGAATTCCCTTGTAAATCTTCTAATCTGAAGTCGTTTAAGGTGTCAACATGGTCAAAGTCATTCTCTAAAATGCTATTGTTATGACTGTTAGTTTTATAAATTTTGTGTCTGGCTGACTCATCTTCTATGTCTTGAGATTCTCTACAAATTTGGGAAAGTTGAATAGCAGGGTCCAAACTTCCATTTATTCTTTCATGGTCATTTGTTTCCCTGTCAATATGAGTTTCTAAGCATGCTGAAGATGGTGCTACAGTTTCCTCTAAATCTAAATCAGGTAAATGTTTTGATTTATGACTTGGTGCTACTGTCTTATCAAGATCATGGCTGTTTGCAAGCTTGTTTTTCTTTGTTCTCAGTCTTGGTACAGCAGGTTTTTTAAATGGAGGGCTATTTTCTTTTGATTCAATCAAGTCTCTATCATTACTTATTCTGTTATTTGAATTTTTGCCTTTAGTTTCTTGTAAAGATCTTTCAATGGCCTCCTGTAAATCAGAGTCCTGTTTGGTAGTATTCATGAAGGCCTGACTTAATGTTGTCTGTCTAAGTCTATTTTCAGCATCTGACACATTATCATCCTGTGCAACCAAAATTTTATTCTTAGATTTTGAATATGATTTTTCTGTAACGGGAGATCCTGAAAATTCTGATATCTGCTTGGATTTTACTTTGCTATTTGAAGAACTTTCTAATTCTGGAGACTTTTCCTGTGACCTTGACTTAACATTTTTAACTTTCCTGGTAATTTGTGTTGGATCTTCTTGTTTTGATGAATTAATGGCTTTTGCTGATGGGGATTCATCTGAATCTTCAAACAGAATATCCACTTCTGGAAATTTCTGTTTGACATCACTAGTCAATCCAGAAGATCGTAAAATCAGCGGAGATTCATTATCAGATGGAATTTCTATTGCATTCTGGGAAGTTTTCCCTCTGTGTGGAATGTGTTGACTTCTCACTAATGATGGGGATTCAATCTCTGGACTAGAATGTCCAGAAACAGATCTGCCCTCCAAAAGTGCAGACGGTGATTGTGAATTATTTGAGATCTTTGAATTGTTGAATGACTTATTTTTCCTGGATACAGTCTTATTATTTTTTAATGGAACAACTTGAAGAGGAATGTCGATTTGTGAAGCTGACTCAGCATTTTCATTTAAACATGGTTTATTCATTTGATTTAACTTGCACCCAGGATCACTCTGTTGTTTCTTTAAACTGTTTTTTCTTTCTTTTAAATCAGATTGCATGCTGCCTACATATTTACCATTTGATTTTTCACATGCACTACTTTTCACAATACTTCTTACCCCTTTTTGTATTTCAGAGTCAGAAATTGGACTTTTCAAAACATTATGAAGCCAGGACTTATTAACAGAATGTTTTTGACCTCGAGAATTCTTCAAGATTGCCTTTGAACTGTTGAATTCTTCATTATCGGAAGATGAACTGGTATCCATAGCAATTTTCCATGCATTTTTCTTGTTTTCACATTTCCTGTTATTGTCACTTTCTGTAGAACTACAAGCATCAGAATTTTTTCCCTCCTCTTGTGGATTTCCGATACAAGTTTCATCAATGTCTTCACCATCTAAATCTACATCAAACATACAGGTTTCTGGTATAACAAGGTGAGATATATCATGTTTTGTTGACTTTTTAGATGCTCTTTTTGTCTGTGGTTCTTTATCAATATCATTGCGACACATTTCAACAGTTGTGTTTTTGTTTCCCAATCTCTGACGTTTCTGTTCTGGGGATGGATCCTACCAATATGAAAAATCACAAATTCTAAAACACTATAAATTTCTAGAATTCAAAACAATTTAATTCAAATAATGCATATAAATGCAATCTACACACAGTCTGAAGAACATTTCAACCTATTTATTTTAACTTTGGAATAAATGTACTAAATGGGTCCATTCCTGATTTATTGATGTGAAAAACATACAAATTCTTTAACAAACTGGATAAAGGACTCCAGAGAGCTAAATAAAAATGTTTATTTGTAAAACAATTTTGCCTTTAAAATGACACTTAATAAGAGTTTAAATATTATTGTGTATAAATTTCTGGATTGATTTTCAAATAAAGAAAGAGGAGATGTGATATGTGTTACTTTAGTCTTGTAATGTCACAGATTGTTCTACAGTAAGGACCTTTGCACGTTGATGATCACTGCAAAATCTAAATGGCAAGATGGAGGTTTAGGGGATTAAACAATTTTTAAAATAACTTTAAGTCACCAGTTAGTTTACTGGCAACCCAACCAAAGTCATCTAAGAATTTTGATCAAAGAGTTAACTCTTTACTTATTAGGGTAACATTTTTTCATTTTGGCCTTTCTAATAGAAGAACGAGAGATGTCATACCATAGTCAATGAGACTTTAGTTTGTTTTGTTTGTTGGAATGTGGTTTACAGCCACTTTCCACAATATTTCAGTCATATCTCAGCAGTCAGTTTTACTGGTGGAGGAAGCAAAATTACTCAGAGAGAACTATCAAACCATATCTATCAAACCATATCTCCTATTTCTATATTTAATTTTCTATATAATATTTGTTTTGTTATTTTGTCCTATTTTTTATCCTGGGGGAAATTTCAAACTTTCATCCCCTCCCCAAACCCCCATAAATGACCAATAAAGTTGTTAACGATTACCTCTGAATATCTGCTTCTCTTTTTATTTCTTGGTAATCTTAGCTTGGGTCCTTTGTCTGTCTTTTCCTGACTTGCTTCCAAGGGAAGACAACTCTCCTCTCGATCATTTTCCGTAGAATATTTTTCCACTGTCTGTTTTGGTAAATCTGATTTATTTGGTGTGTATTTACAGGTAGAATCAGGACTTGATACTGCTTTACTAGTGTTTACTGAAAAAACAGGTTCTCTGAAAAACAGAAATAAATATCTACAAGATTTTACTGAAAAAAATACTGCCCCATAAATCCACTTTCTATTAATCAAATAAAACTTACATCCATTTCAGCATTGGCTATGGAAGTTGTGGGATAGTGTAGCTGTTCCATCTTTTTGTTCCTCACATTTTTGACACCTTTTATCTTTATAGTTGGTTGAAATGTTGTTATTTAATTGTTTATAGTGTTAGAAAGGGGTGTTTAGTGACAATTAAAATTACTATGAAGAATAGAATACCTGTAACAATTTTGGTGTTTCAGATACTCATGGAGGCTGTGCAGGCTGAGCATGTAGACAAGATATTAACTTAATAACTTACACACTTTGACAGTTCTTTGTTCTTTCAAGTTCTTTTATTCTATTTTCTGAAATAAATTAATATTGAAATATTATCAATAACATAAGATATACATGCTCCCATAACATTCTTAATTCTACAAATAGTGATTTTTTCTGACTGACCACTAAATCAATGGTGTTCTTCCTAAAAACTTAGTAAGATTTGAATCGTGTCTTTTCAGCCTATATTTCACATTCTTTCTTTTTTGAATATGCCTCATCTGTGGCCTTCGGTGAAAATACCAAAGGCTCCCAGTATTCGATCATCTGATATACAGTTGCCAAGGCAAAATGATATTTAAACCATTTGATTAATTTCTGGTTCAATAAAGTAAGTCCATTTTAAACCAGTAGGATCCCATGTTAAACTTAGTTTGGTTGGTGGTTGAGTGATCAATTTTTCAATTGACGCACCTAGTGACCATTCCACTAGAGTTTGGTTCTATAAAATTGAACAAGTAATTCAAGTCAAGAATTTTTAATGAATTTCACATAAGGTCCTATGTTCGGCTGAAGAAGCCATCTTGGTTGGCAGATGATATCATTGGATACAATTCTGAAAAGGACCAACCTAATGACCATTCCATCAGTTTGGTTTTAATAGAGCAATTCCAGACGATAAGCTTTTTTAATGAGTTACCAATAGGGTCCTATGTTAACCTAGGTTTGGTTGCAGTTGTACCCTCCATCTTGGTTGGAGTGTGGGGTAATCAGATCAAATTTTTTTTAAAGGGACCCACTTAGGAACCATTCCTCCAAAGTTTAGTTTCAAATGAGCAAGTAGTTCTAGACAAGATTTTTCTTGCATTTCCCATTGGATCCTATGCTAACCTAAGTTTGGCTGTAGTGGCCATCTTGGTTGGCTTGTTGGGACCCATCTATTGACAATTTCACCAAAGTTTGGTTCCAACTGAGAAAGTAATTTCAGACAAGAAGATTTTTCAATGAATTTTCCACATGGTCTATGTTAAAAAACACTCAGATGGGGAACCATCTGGTGACCATTTCACCAATGTTTAGTTCCAACTGAGAAAGTTATTTCAGACAAAAAGTTTTTTTAATGAATTTCCAACATGGTCCTATGTTAAAAACACTCAGCTGCAGCCACCATCTTGGAAAAAATTTTAAAAACGATCACCTAAGGATCCTTCCATTAGGCATTAAAGTTTCACATAAATTTGCTCAGCAGTTTTTAAAGATTTTTGTTTTTAGAGACCACCTCCTTTTTTTTATTTTTAGTAATGACAGACATGTTAATTGGCCGATTACGACCCCATATACAACTTTGAAAGGAAACCCAATCCAAGGACCATTCCATCAAATTTTGGTTCAAATTAGCCCAGTTGTTTACTAACCAGAGACAACAGACAGACAGACACTAAGTAATGAAAAGAACTCACATGGCCTTTTAGAACAGGTGAGCTAAAAAGTTTTCAAAGTCTTTAATAACTAGGAAATCTGGTGAGATCTTTTGATATATTGTTCAATGTCCAACAATAACAAAAATTCAATGATAAATATTTTTTTTTTTATTAAATGTCCTGCTTCACTTTAATGTGAGTTGTGGGATGTTCATTCCTCTTTTTGTATAAAAATAGGAGATGTGGCATGATTGTCCATGAGACAGCCACCCACCAAATGACAGTAGAATTTAAACTTCTACAGGTCCCATTCTGGCCACAGTGAACCAGAGTCCATACCATAACGGAAGCTGTAAAACGCTCCGAAATATAAAATGTGAAACTCTACATAAAACACGACAATCGACCTAATCTTAAGAAAAAATGGTGAACATATAACAATAAATGCCATATTAAACAACGACAACCACTGGACTACAGGTTCCTGGCTTGGGACGGGCAAATTAGAATGTGGCGGGGTTAAACTAGTTGGTGAGCACTCACCCCCCCTATTTTTGGACAGTGGTGTGACATAACAACATTAAAAACACACTATGTAGTTTGAGTTCCGTATCTAAATACAAAACAATATTGCATCGTTTCAATGCTGAATGCGTTTCCTTTTAGATTTTTATGACATTTATATATATTTTAATCAGACAATTTAACATAACATATACAAAACATTGTTTAGATAGGCAAAAAACGCAATGATTTTTCATGCAAAGCTGAGTGGGCATTATCACGATAACTGTCATGACATTCCCCGGCAATATTTATTAGGAGCTCTCTTTACCGCAAAATAAAGAATGACAGGTAACCGACCATGTTCACATAAATGAAAGCGTTTAATTTATATCTGTTATGAAATATGAAAAATACATAAGACCTGTTTAGGATATTGCAATCGGCGTCTAAAAAGCGGTGATAAATGATTTTAGAATTTTACTGAAGTGCATCACAATCCTCTTAGTATTGTGGTAGTTGTAAAAAAAGGAACACTTGAAAAAACAAAGTTCGTATTCTACGTTGTGTCCTTGGTTAAATTGATAAAGCTTAAGATTCTTATTACATCTATTGATATCTGTTTCTTGCACTTTAGTTGTGGCCTTGCATAGCTATGCAGTTGTGTAACGCACTTGTAAGTATCCTTGACTTCATAAGCGAGGTCTTCCACTTAGTTTTAAAATTGCAGAATATACAGTTATATAAATAATAGCATCAATTCTTTCTAAAACATCTGTCTTGCTGCTAAGTCACCCAAGTTGTATGTAAGTAGACAATATTTACTATGTAAGTCGACAATATCTACGTAATTAATAAATTTGTAGAATCAGCCTCAGCATTAGGATCGGGGAGTTTACCATGTCAAATAGCCGTGTTTATTTTCGCGAGACAGTTTTTTTTCTTTTTTCGATTAGTTTCATTAAGTACGTTTTATAGGAAGCGTCAATCAAGCCAAGTAACTAAATTTTATAAGAAAGGGACAGAAGGAAAAGCCCAGAATTTTTGTAGGTCTTTGTTGCAACGATGTCTAGGTTCTTTCATATTTCAACAATGAAATAAATACAATATCTACTTATAAAGAGGACAACAACTGACCTTGGGCCATAGATTTGTGTCTTAATATTGATATTACTATCCAATTATTAAGTCAATTGTTCATGTTATAACATTCACCAGTGAAGCTTGAACTCGGCCTATTGTCGATGAATACAACAACGAAACCAAAGAACTTAAATTACACCTCACCCGCTACCCATATTTAAACCAATTTCTCAAGTAAAACATTCTTACAATCAAATAAGATTGATTGATTGATTGTTGTTTAACGTCCAGTGGCAAATATTTCATGCATATTCAGGACGGAAACAAGTTAGCAAACAATAAATCAATATGTAGACTGTAAGAAAGGGACCGGTAAGGGAGGGACTTTTAGACTGCCACTGGAAAAATTGCGGGTAGGATAGGGGCGGAAAATTTAGCCTTGTAGCCGGCCGCCTACGGACCACTCAAAAAGAGCTGTTACAAGGGGTCTTAAACGTGCTAAGGACGTAGCATTTCCTAAACACGGGGCGTCTTTAACGTTTCCCTCCTGACGGAGTGTGAATTTATACATCACCCACAACCAGGGACGCCCCTGTAGCAGGGGTTCTACCTGCAGGAGGAGAAACCGAACGGCCTATTTCTATACCCCGGCCGCCCTCGGGGGGGGGGGTTAATTAATGATACAGGTAACGATTATATAATCAAACACTAAACTGTTATTTTTTAACATTTCAGAGTGTATATTTTTTTCTATGATCAATTCATTCACCTAGTTTCCGTTCCTGCTACCTAAGTTAAATAAAAACAAATTATAAAATTCATTATGTAGCAGCATCTGCAAGTGCAGTGCAACAAAATTATTAGTTCTCCTTAAATGAAACCACTCCTCATCATCCAATACTGTAATTACGCCTACCAAAACGGATTTTCTTTATACTGGAATATCAAAGATTCTATATAAGTTTTGGAATTGCATGTGTTGACAGGTATGACGTCTACATACTTTAAACTACTCTCCCACGCAATCTTTAAAAAAAATAATTGAAACTTTATAAATCGAATTTTGGATATATTTGTTATATGTGACTACCTTATCTATTTGCCTGTCACAGCGTCCAAAATTCAATCGTACTTTCCAGATCAAATATTGTCCTTTTTATTTTCTTTCAAGTCAGTGGCCTCCATGTAGGTAGTTGTACAATGCAGGTTAATAATTGCCTTACCTTACATATGGTCTCGATAGTTAAGGGGATGTTGTTCTCTTTGTTAAAGTGGTTTATTGGTTGATAGGTGGTTCTCTTTTTAATGAGTACTGTTTTGTTTGGTAGGTGGTTCTTTTGTTTATTAGCTGTTTATTTTTTGGTTTGTGTATGGTTCGCATTGTTCATGATTTGTATGTTGGCTGGTGGATGTTTTCAATGTTGTATTTTTGGTTTGTATATCAGTTGTTCGTTGGTCGGTGGTTCTCGTTGTTTATGAGTTGTTTGTTTGCTGTTGTTTTGTTCCGTTTGTTGGTGAGTAGTTCGTTAGTGGATGGTTATCTTTGTTAATGAGTTGTTTGTTTGTTGGTTGATGGTTCTTGTTGTTGATAAGTTGTTTGTGAGTTGGTGGTTGCATCTCTTTGATTATGAGTTCTTCGTTGATTAGTGATTTGTTCCCTTTGTTGATGAGTTGTTTGTTGGTTGTTGGGTGGTTCTCGCTGTTGATGAGTTGTTTGTTGATTGGTGGGTAGTTCGTTTTGTTGAAGTGTACGGTAGATTTAACCACTCCTGTTGTATGTATTTCTTTGCACTGTGTAATAAGGCAACCACTTGGTATTATATATATGAAATTGCGAATGATTGTCTAATCCCATTAACGTGTATATGTACATAAGATGGACTTCACGGTAGAATTACGAATGTAATTTTTCAATGCAACATATCCCAAGTACAGAAATGTCGGCTTGTAATATTGACCAATGATATAATAGGACACACCGAAAAAGGGACATCTAAAAAGATGTATTTAGACAACGGAAATCGTAAACTATATATAAGGCAATGAAAACAAAAACATATGTCTGGAATTCACTGTTTGAAAAAAAAGAGATATGACTTCTGGTTGTCAATCTATTTATTTTTGTACTTCGAAATATGTTGGCCTACATTTTGTAGTTCCTTTGGTAGACCAATTTGTGTGCCGTAATATACCTTGAATTATATCATTTAGTCATTAGAGAAATTCATAATGCTGCAGTTAAATGCGACATTTTTTCATTCTATATTTAAAAGATATTATTTTGTATACAACGTATTTCCTTTGTATGTATACAATGTATTTCTTTTGTATGTGACTGAAACCATTTTGAAAGTAAAAGCCAAAATCGCGATCAGAAACGCGCAGTTTATGTTAATTTAAGCGTTAAAGATTCTAAATGAGCAAAGTTCATTTACAAGGACATAAACGTCACCAT
>JAULBM010292744.1:0-26123 GCA_032357055.1 Geukensia granosissima | reverse complement strand
TGGCATCATGTAGTAAACAATTCCTGAAAGTTTCATGAAATTCTGTTCAGCGGTCTTAGAGGAGTAGCGGATTAGAGGTTGGGAGGGACGGACGGACGAACGAACGAACGAACGAACGAACGAACGGACGGACGGACATAAGGATCACTATTCACCCCCGCAACTTCGTTTGCGGGGGGTATAAATATGCAATTGGAATTTTTACGTTGCAAAACACATATTGTAAAATTAAAGAAAAAGAACGTCATTAAAGTTCTGTGTTTAAACCTAGAAACTAAAATAAATATTTTTACTAAATATCTTTCGGGTTTGTGACTTAAGAATTGACCTGGGCGACCCATGACCTGATTTTCTCGGCTAGCTCCGTATTTATTCGAAATGAAGGCTTGAGGAAAAGATGAATCTCAAAGGGAGGCCGTCTTAAGATCTTTTGGCGGCGTGTCTTGCAAAAAGGACATCGAAGAAATGTGACATATGTTATTTGTTTAGTCACAAGTAGACGATGATCTCGCAATGCGAGACTTTACCAGAACAGCTAACAGATACCCCCTCCCCCAACAAAAATCAGAACATAGGTGAAGGCAATCTAATACGAATTTGTGCTTACATATTTAGTGTTAATTTTAAAAATCTCGTCATATACTTCAAATGTCAGGAGTATAATTTCTAGTGTAGGATATCCATGTGATCAGAGAGGGAAAAATTAAAAACACACGTTAAGGATAAAACGAAAACAAAAAAGAACAAATGCTTGGAGTCCACGAACTCCTGTATAAAACAGGAGAGGAATTATTTGCTTCAGAAGGGTAAGCACCAACCGTCGTGCGTGGCACCCGTCTTGAAGTCCACGGATTCAAACTCTGTGTCAAATCATGATATCTAATTCGGGAAACAAAAGAGTTAAAAAATGACTTAGCTTGCCACTTATGTGAAGACAAATACTGCACCAATAGTATACATGTATCTCTGATTTAGCTTATTAAATCGGTTTGAGTTATGTTGTAGGATGCCCATCAAACTGCCTGAAGGACCAATGTGATAGTGTCAATTGGAAATGTTTTGGGTGTGTACCTGGCTTCAATGGCCCCTACTGTGACCAACGTAAGAACTATGACATATAAATATTAAAATACAAATTATACCATAAAAAGTTCAATAATTGGAATGTTTAACAAATAAAGCAATACTTTTGGACGATCTTATTTATCAATAAAGCTGTAAAAGCTGTAAAAAGCTGTAAAGCTGTAAAATTCACGATCTTATTTATCAATAAAGCTGTAAAATTTATCAATAAAGCTGTAAAGTATTTGTATAATCAGTACATAGTTTTCTTACTAATTGTCAAGTTAGATTTTATTCCAATGAAATACATGAAAAATCTGAACGATTTCTTTAAAACCAGATATAACACCTTACTGGTATAAAATTTAGTGTGATAAAATGCGAATAAAAATAATTCCAAGTAGTTGGTTGGAAAACAAAACTTGTGTCCTATGGATATGGATATTTTCAACAAAAAAACTTGTCGCAACAAAAACAGTACGACGAAAATATCTATTCTACTGCGATTAGCCCCATTCCTATGTGGCAATAAATTTTGGCAAGTCACGAATATTTCAGTCGGGTATATTTAGAGCTTGTTACAAGGAGTGGGACATCCATCATTTTGTTGATAAGGTCGTGAAGAGACCTCTAGATTATGTCTATTTATATCTGCTTGGTGAGATGTCGCACCGTCTCCCTGACAATGACGCCGAATCATTTCTTTGCTTTTCATATAAAGTGGAATATTTTTGTTAAGAATGGACGACAGAGTGTCGTGTCGTCAACCTCCAAAAATGTCTGCTCGTTTTACTTTGTCTTTTTTTTTGTTCTGTGACTTTCAATTTTAGCATGCAGCGATTTGACATATGGTCCATCTTGTACTCACAAGTGTGGAAACTGTCTGAATGGAGGTCAGTGTGACAATGTGAATGGAACTTGTCATAAAGGGTGCACACCCGGATGGATAGGCGATAAGTGTGGTATGTTGTGGTTCATTTCATATTCAGCATGGTCCTATTTAAAAGTTTTGTTCAATTTTGCCAATTGTTATCTAACATGGCTGCTATAGTCGAGCCCTCTCGCACCACTTATCCAAATTTAACCGAACTTAAGTGGAAATTTTAATTCTTGGATAATCCACTTAAAAATATGTTTTCAGATGTAGCAGCCATGGCCCGACTAAGTTTTTAATGTTTTATTCAACCACTCTAAGGAAAAGCTCTGCAACTGCTGCACAATTTTTGTTTAATCTTTAAACTTAAAATGGAATAGTATTTTTGATTTTCCTTTAATGGTACCTTTGTATTTCCCATGATGCCATCAAATGAATTATTCAAGACCTGATTTATTTTAAAGCTGAACCTTATCTCAATTTAAGTTTGAACTATTTTTTCCAAACTCTATGCAAATACATTGCTTTTTTCAAGGCAACTTTGAGCCAGGTGAACGATTACAGGCTCAAAAGAGCCTCTCTGTTTTCAATTGTATTAGACTTATTTATATACATTTTGCAATTTTTTAGCCATAAAAGAGAAGAAGTGCGAATCTCCTCCTACTAAATGCGAAACTTGTTCCCGGTTTGCCCTGAAACTCGAAGCTCCTGCGTACATGCTGAAAAGAATTGAAACAACAGAAACAAAAGTTAGCTGTTTTAAAATGTGTGCTGGTGACCCCGAGTGTCATGCGTTCGCTTATGAGGAGAACTCTTCAAAATGTCGTCTGTTTTACGACGAAGAAGACCACGATGCAACACCAATCCCAGTGTACAGTAGGGTACATATTCCTAACTGACCACTGTTAAACAATGAACAAACCTTAGTGCTAAAAAGTGTATTCACACAATTAAACTCAAAATGTTTTATTTTTGTGTACGTTTGTAATTATGTTGTTGTCACATTTATTATTGAATATTGAAACAGGACAAGGTAGACTTAGAACCCCTTTTGGATCCTCAAATCAATAATTGTGGGATGGTTCTAAAATATGGGACAAAATGATGTTCAATAATCAAACTGCATGTAACGACTAGTTTGAGCAATGATTTTGATGGTATACTGACGTCATTAGCCTTTCCCAAGTCAGGATTTTGGTCATAGGTTTGTCTTGGTGTTTAATTGTTGTTGTTAAATGTACATTTTTTATAATAATTAGGTAACTGCAGTATTATTTTCGCATAATCGATTTTTTTTATTTGGGGTGATTTAGAGTTTTTTTTACAGTGGAGATCTTTATATTTGTAAATTCCCTCTGTTTTTTCTTGTGGTTGGAGCGCAGTCTCTCTGACCTTTACCCCAATTTTTTTCATTTTCATACCTACCAAATATGTTTAAAGTAATATATACAAATTGTAGATATTTTCAAGGCAAGGCTCGTCAGAGAAGGATAGAAATCTTACCCTCGGGTGTGTGAGACTTTCTCGTCTTGTACTTTAGGTGGTGTTAGATTCTATATACCTTAATGGTTGAGACGAAATAATTACGATCCGTATTGCTGAATCTCAGAGATTTGTTTAAACTGATAAAACAAAAAAATGTTTGTTCATTTTTATCTCTTCAACTGAATAATTATGTATGTTTTTTAATATTGAATAAAAGTGTTTGTGAAATTCGTTTGTTTTATATTAAAATATATTTATAGGAAGATGCTCGAGTCAATACTAATACTGACTAAGCAAACTTAGAAATTAAGCCATGAATTCTGAATATCTTGGCCTAAGTGCACTGGAAATAACAAATATTTCCGATTCGCCTGTACATACAAATAGTTATTATTTCAATATGTTTCCTTTTGGAATAAAAAAGAGGATAACAGTCAATTGTAGAATACCCATGCGAGAGATTAAAAGTGCAAAGTCATAAGAGACAAGACCAATTTTAAACAAACTAAAAGATAAACGTAAACAAAAGGAACAAAAGCTAGGAATCCACGTACTCCTTTACAAAACAGGAGTGGGATCAGGTGCTACGGAATTGTAAACATTCCTTGTTTTGCGCGCAACACCCGTCGTGGAATCCCAACTCTCAAATCCGGGTTAACATCAATCCGAGAAGAGGTTAACTTATTTTTGTATTACCTGTAACAGGTTCATAACTAGTTTAGATACACTGATACCATATGGAAAAATCAATTCGTTATGACGACCATTAGATTTTAGGCGGGACGACTTCAACCTTGATTGGATGTATGCTTGTTGTAGCAATTTATGCGTCAACAGCAATGCTCTTTTCAGAAAATCCTGATACTTGGAGCATGCACGAGAAGATAGAATCAACTGTGAAACTTCAACCCCGTAGGCAGGGGAAACAGGAATATTGCCACACAAATATTGGAAGTTTACAAAAGGAGAGTTGTAGTCATCACGTTTGTCGTAAGTCATAAAAACAAGTTTCCCTCTTGGTCAATTTCGAGGGGTAAATCTAGGTATAAAGCAGATTTATTTGAGTCTGTGGTCTCCTTAATTGGTCGAGATGTTCACTGAACGTAGGATTATTCAATGACAAAACATCATCGATATAGCGAAAAGTAAAATTAAACGATCTGGCCATTTTCTTTTTGTTATTTCGCAGGAGTCCCAGAATGAATTCTGCTTCATACGAGTACAAAAACAAGTCGGCTAGTAGGGGCGCACACTTTGTGCCCATTAGAATGCAAAGTGTCTGTTGAAAATTCTACAAAATGTTGACAATCACAAAGTCCAGCGTTTTGACAATATCACCGTCACTGTATTTATAAGGACAAGTGGAGTGTTCCTAACAAAGATATGTTTTTACCTAAAACCAAATATTTATATCTTGGATTTTCATTGTGTTTAACAAAACACTGATGTATCAATTTCTTAAGACGGTCTTTAAGTTGTGAAAGTGGAATCCTAGTATAAAGGGTAGAAGAGTCAAACCTTCGAATACTTGGTCAAATTTTTAAAGAACCGGATTGAAGGTATATCAATTTCTTTTTCGTTACTGTAAGTTCCATTATGTTGTTCGTGGTCGAACTGTCCCACGGTCTTGTAAGGTGGGTAGTATAAAAGGAGTTTTGATTGATTATCGAGTCTCTTCCCGTCCCTTTGTGAACAATGTGAACTTGGTTGTTTTTAATAGAGGTACTTGTAAAGTTGTTTAACATATGGTGTTTGAATATTGTATGACATGAAATATGTTATGTTATGAAATAAATCGTAGCGAGCGACTAAATCCTTTCTCCATTGTTTGTTGTTATTGTAATAAAGACAAGATTCAATTTCGGACGAACGAAGTGTTGGTAGAAAATAATGAAGCAGATCTTTCGAGTTTTTAATATCCACATTTGATTAACACCGCTAGTGGAGTACGCTTTATCACAATTCTTTTGAAGGCCTTCCTTGACTGTCGACAGTATAGTTGTAAGTAATTTAGAAAGAGGCTTGGCTGAGCATCTGGAGGAACCCGCTATATATCTTTCTTTATGTGGACACTTGTGAAGTTTTGATATCCAAAATAAAGAAGCCACATCCGACTCATCTTCTTTGGTGTCAATACCAAATGAAGACAAAACAACAAGGATTAAAAAGGTTAACAAGGATTTTTTTAGAAAGTGTAGTAGGTGTATATGTCGGAATTCCAGAAGTGTCATTGATGGCGAGCTCTTTAATCAAGCAATCAAGTTTGTGTTTTTACAAACAAATACAATGTTGTTTGAGGCTTTATCGGCTGAAACAACAACGCGTTGGCGGACAAGTCTCTCAAGACAGCATGTCCTTGAAAAATTAAGGAGTTTTAGTGCTCATCGACCCTTGTAATTTTTTAACCTTTGTCAACCTGTTCATTTCTCGCTTTGCCCATTGTCTAGCATAGTCCTCCACTGAGTCCATCAAGAGCTTGAAGTTTTGCTTTCAATTAATTGATAATTTAATATATCATTTTCTTTGAACTTCGAATTTTGGTATCATTTAAATACCATTGCAAGCTGAATTCTACGTAAATTTTACAATTGAAACAACTTAATAGTTAAGATCATTCTTTACATTTAGAGAAAAATACTACCATTGACATAGAACAATTTGCTTTATTTAAATGAAAAAAATCATAACCCAGACATTGTGTCGTACCGGTATACACACATGTATATATATTAAAACATTTAACAATATCACAGATGGAAGACTTCACTACGTGTAAATTAAATGCATTTGAAAAAAATTGACACATTTGTTAAGCAACATTTGCATTTAATTACAATTGCTATACAAACCAAACTTCATAATTGAACTCAATCAAGAAATAATTAGATTAGAAAGTGTATTGATCAAAGTTTGTAAGAAAATGATAATTTGCCGCAAATGTTTATACTTACTTGTAGGCAAGAACTTTAATATTCTTCAGTCGCGATATAATAAAAACATTGAACTGTGATTGAAAAAATATCTTTTGGATTCACAAGTACAAATCCTATGTTGTAAAGATTAACACTATATTTTTGGCAACAATTTCAATAACGATTAGCTGCAATATAATCCCTTAGGTTCCTAAAAACATTTATACAAAATTTCCCATTTTTGAAAGTAAATGGAATTCAAAGATACCAAACGGGTAGACAGAAATCGTTAAGTCGGAAGACAGACAATACCATGGCCAACAAAATGAAACGAAAGACAAACCTAGAATACACAACACTACACATAAAACTAAAGCTGGAGTAAACGAACCCTACAAAAACCAAAAAAATCCGGAAGGATAAGCAACTCCTGCTCCACTAGTGACGCCGTCGTGTTACTCATTGTAGTAAAAACCCGGTGATATTTTATTTGTTTTGGGAAGTTCAATTATTAGCTGATTGGAAAATGTTTCTTGTCTAACCCTCAAACACTATCCAATTTTATTAACAATCGGTACATATAAATTCTCTTACCCCAATACATAACCGAATGTGACATTTTACAATCATACATGATAGATTAACTACCTTTTTTCATCAGAGGATAAACAATAAAATGACTTTCACTATACAATACTTAAATAAAATATTACAAAGACAACACGGAGAACTAAGGCAAGAGTAACACGAACCCCAATAAAAAAAATCCTGGGGTGAGTTCAGGTGCTCCGGAAGGGTTAGCAACTCCTGCTCCACTAATAGCACCCGTAATATTACTCTTTAGTCAAAGACGGTGTAAAATCACAATCGATGTTGGTCACAACCGGTTTAGGAACGGATTTGTATTCATGACAGTCGGAAGATATCCATTGTCATCTGTGAAATAGATATTTCATACGGGTCAACCAAATCATGATGGCGACCGAAAAACTTCCGGAGTTATGACTAATCTTTCCATGAGAAACCCTAAAATCCTGATAGGAACTAGCCCTGTAGTAGCTTATCAAGTGAGAGATATACACTCCGTATTCAAGTGCGGCTAGTTTGTTGCTAGACATGAAGGGAAAGTTTACAATAGGAAAAATCAAAGTCATCTCTCTTGTAAAGTTTTGTTCTTAACCCGCCCTTACTGTCAGTTTCTAGGTGTAAGTCTAGGTAAGAGGCAGACCTTTCTGTTTCTGTAGTATCTTTGATTTCAAGTTCAGTAGGATAGATGATGTCAACATAGTCACCAAATTTAGAGTTATTCAGTGAATGGACATCATCTATTAAGCGGATCGTAGAAACCAACAGATTGAGCCAACTTTTTCTCTTTTCTTTGTAGAGGCCTCTGTATGAAGTCAGCTTCATACGAATAAAGGAATAAATCGGCGAGAAGGGGTACACAATTGGTCCCCATTGGAATGCCTACAGTCTGTTAATTACAAAAATGTTGTCAATCAAGAAATCTAGCATTCCGCAAATGTCATCTGCTGAGTACTTTTTGTTAGAATCAGAGTGGTTAACAACAAAATAAGGTTTGTCCCTACCGAGAACCAAATATTTGAATCGGCGTTTGCCATCTTTTTTAACAAAACAGAGGTGAACTAAGGCTTTTAATTTTTCTTTGAGTTTTGAATGTGGAGTAGTAGTATAACACTATAATAAACTACTGGGTGAGTTAAATATTCTACTTACTTTTTGGCAGTGTATACTTTATTTTGACCGGCACATGTTTCCCAACATCGGAAGATTTACATTTTCTTCCCTGATGATTGTGGATGTGACGGGTCATCAATATCACACTGATTGTATCGCGAATATGTCTGTCTAACAGAGCTGTCTTTGATAAGTGATCCAAAAGAATACCTAAAAAAATCATTTATTCTTCAATGGTACCAAACAGAAAGTAAGCAATTTAAAGTAATGAATAATTCTGTAACGTTTACATTTTAGCCAATATTTTATTGCGGTAATTAAATCGCACTTAAAAGAGATTGGTGGCTTGTTTGTAAACCACGCTCATATATCACAAATGTAATCTACCACTGCCACCAACTCATATAGTTCAGTTTCCTTTTCAAATAACAACCCATTTTTCTTGGCATGTTATACACGTCAGGTTAAAGGCAGAAAAATAATATCCTATTTAAAGTCAGTCCTACCTGTTAACTGTCTGACACTGTGAACATCTGCGTCCAGTATTATTACACCCTTGTTCAATCGCGACCTCAACTCAAAAACATTACTTAGTGCAATGGAGGACACGTGGGGTTTAGACCATCTTTTACCATTTTCTTCGACATCTTCTTCATACTTCACCCATCTAAAGATAAACTTAATATTAACGCAATAAGAATAAAAGCCAAATTTTGAATAAGGTTTACCTCTAAGAACTCGTTTGGATAAGGCAACACAAATTTTAATACGGATAATGTCCAACAACAAGTTTTATTTACTTTACGTACAAGTCAAAATATTTCACCTTTAAAGTTCTAGATAGTTTAATTAGAGTTCTTACCGTGCTGATTCCTGCCAAATGACCTCATCGTTTTTATTCTTCGTCAGACAATCCAACTGGCAGAATACAGACGGAGTGTGGTCATTGTTCTGAGAAAGCAATGCTAGGACGGATTTATGTACAACTGATCTACTGCCTGGAATTTAAAGATTTGTTTCTTTTAAACTTTTAGTGCACAAGAGTTAATAATTCTTTACTGATTATAAATAAAAATAAAGATGTGGTACGCAAAGCCCAAATACATATCTGTCAAACAAGTCATAACAACATGTTATAAATTGAGACAATTATAACTCCCTTGCTAAACTTTACTGAATAAAATCGGGAATCGCATATATTATTGCTTAAAAATAATCCCTCAAGGACTTACTTATATATCACCTGTAATGTCTGTTTTGGAAACCTTGACTTTGTCGGAACGTTTGACAATGTTAATAAACTATTGTTGAATATTCTTTGACATATCTTGCATATGAACTTGACTTAGAGTGCGATATGTTTATTCCTTTAACCTTATGTAATACATACGTTCCCTCTGACTGCTCATGTTGACGCAGGATAATTAGTTCATATAATCTTCTTTCTGTGTGAAAAATATACAAAATACTTAAACGCACTTAGAATGACGTAATATTGTCGAATCGTTCAAGAAAAAAGATCGTTTGTGCTATCAGGTACTACAACTAAAACTACTGGTCATTACAACGCAGATACCCAACATGAATATTGGAAGTGTCAGTCAATTTTACTAAATAGATTAAATGAGATTCGGCATTTTACAATATCACATGGGAAAATCCAAAATAATATTTAAGATAAGACACATTTTCGCTTTCTTGATGGTGATGGATTCGTCTGCTTCTTTTGTTTCAGGGGAATTGCTTTGTATTTTAACAAATTAGCAAAAGAAGAAATAATGAAAGGCAATCTTGTCCCAAATGTGAAAGTTCTCTTTAAAGTCATTACTATTCTATAAGTAGCCGATGTCCATTTACATCAAGCTATCTGACATCATATGTTTTCCTCTGTGCACGTTTAAGTTATTTGGCAGAATAAATTTCCATGTTCTAGCTCTAGCGTATTATTTACAACTCCGTATTAATGTATATATATTCTAAATTTGCATAACAGAAAATATTTTCTATTTTTTTTCCGTAAACAAAAAACAGGAAAACAAAGGGAATTCTAACATAACAAAGGGGCAGATTTAGTTCTGCTCGTTTATGACGTTCCAATAGGAAATTTTATAAATGAATATATTGTGGTGGATAACTTCATAAAACTGCCAAAATATGCACAAAACAAGACGTTAAAAAAACCATTCAAAAAAAGATTTTTTGTGCAAGATCACATATAACTACACAGTTCGGACATGAACCAAACTTCAACAAATATTTGATGGTGTGAAGCAAGTAAACAAATACCACTGGATTAAATAAAATCTCTAAAGTTTGTTTCAAGTACGCAAGCAATGGTTTCCTAGCTTAAGTTTCAGAAAACATCTTAGATTTTCCTTTAATCCTTGAGATTCCTCAAATATTAAAAATGCTGTCATTTGATTGATCAGGTTTTGAGTTTGGAGAAAGTTGAGAAAATCATCAAACTGAGATGTTTAATGAAACTTAAGCCTGGTATAACCAGAATAGGGTCCGCTTAATGTCAGAAGCCAAAAATAATATCTAAATGCTTCAGTATATGCCATTTCATTCCATGTCTTCTGCATGCCTTGCACACAATGGATGAACTTTTTTATTGCAATTTTATATAAAGTAACGTCTAAAAGTTTTTTTTTAAATTCGATCGTTTGTGAATAGTTTGTCTGGTGTAAATATTTAAAAAAATTTTCATCAACTTTGCTGAAAAGTGCTATTTATGCAATTACGCAAAGCCTAATAACAAAATTTACTTTACAGGTTTCAAAATTTTGCTTATTTTAAATGCCGATTCGTGCTAACATATTACGGTTTCATAAAATGAGGAAAAGGAGTCTCCTAAAGAAAATTTTGGGATTCAAGTTTTGACTTTCTGCATTCTACTTTTGAATTTCCTTTTTGAAAAATAAAAATAAAGTTTTGATTGAATATTTTAATTTTTTCATTTCAAGATGAGAATCAGCTATTAAAAATAAAGACTTATAACTTCCATCAACTTTTCATCGTAATACATTTCTAAAGAGAAATTTGATGTCTGGTCATTTCGTTATAAATGTTAATGCTTTTTTGTCATAGTAAGCATCATGACCAAGTATATTCCAGCGAACAAGCCTTAGTTCTTTTTGTTTCATATAATCTTTTAGATTGCTTCTGGTTTGTCTTGTCTTTTGGAATATGCACATTTGATCTCTAGCATGGGTATTCTACACTAGTTTTTTTACATCCATTATTTTGCTGCGCAGAATTTACGCTAAATCGTTCTTTATCCTGTAGCGAATTAAATGGCTTTCCATCCTTAGTGCACCCCGTAAAGCAACAAATCATGTTAAACAGTTGCATGAGAAAAATACTGTTATAAAATGATCACATAAAATTAACATCTATCAAATCATGATTTCTAAGCGCAAAATGGTAAAAACATTTACAGTTTCAACTACAAAGCAAATACTATGCAGACTTATTATGTAATAACTCACCTAATTTCCCCCTACATCAAAAGAAACAATGTGAAATAATCAAAATAAACAGATCATAACAGAACCCTTTTGCGTAGTACATGTGACACGGTTAAACTTAAGATTTATACATTTATCAACATCAAGGCAACATGCGTACAGAAAACCAAATAAGATAATATTAGATTTGCAAAATGATTTTATCAAGCTGGAGTACAGATTACATACACAACCACTTGCTGGATAAGGAATTTTGTTTGAGACTTTTTATTTATTCGTGTTATGATATAATTTCAAAAATATTCTTTCCCAATATTCCGCAATTTAAAAATAACTTAAATAAACATTTTTTATCCTACATAATAATATTTCGCCTTACTTAGGCACATAACATTTGACTTTCGACAAGGGGGTCTTAGAGTTGTGTCTCGACCTGATTAATTTTTTCGCCGGCAAAGTGGGTGATAATTTTTTTTCTTATACAGTTCATAAAAAAAACTTGGTACCGAAGTAATTTTTTGAGGGGTTCAAGTCGGGTCGGAATATTTTCATGGTCAAGCTCAGGCAGATTTTTTTTTCGTCCAAAATCAGGGCAGGGATTTATTTCTTTTAAACCCCCAGTACACACATACAAGAAATAAAGCGGTTCCTGCCCAAGCATATAAAATAATCTGCAGGACACATACATCCAAGACCCATAGAAAATCAAATGATTGCTGTCTTTAAATATTATTAGGTTTTTAAATTCTGAATTCCGAATCATAATAGTAATACTTAGGTATTTTATGCAACTTATGATGCGCAGTTAAGTTTAAATTTGCATGTAATTAGTGTTTGTTATTTAAAAGCTTCCAATAATAAGTTTTGTTGCATTTTATTTTAATTAAAGATTTAGAAAACTACAAATTGCGTTTTTTCATCCTTATAAAATTTGTTACATAGTAAGGTGGATTAATGTGAAGCGAGGTCATTTTTTTAATACGTAAAAGGTGATTATTTCAACATGACAAATGTTTCAACACGAAAGGTGGTGTTTTTAACAACACGCAAACTGTGTTGTCGGTACATTAAAGTTGTAGTAAATAAGGTTGAAAGGTTAAATATCATGTCGATTTCCAGTTTTTGTTTAACCAGAGCGATTCTGACCAATATTGCCCCTCACGGTTCATAAAAGCAAAATAAATGTTACTTTTGTTAATAACAAGCACGACAGTCATATTCGTTTTCATGTTCAAAGTTAAAGCAGACAATAGATTACGGGAAAAACATTTTACGTCACAGTTTAGTATGAGAATTTTTTCGCCATGTAATTTATCATCCGACCAAAAAAAATACATGACAATATCCAAATGGTAAAGCCGTCGATATACGTGACCCGCCAATATGATTTGTTTCTGTTGTCTTACTATTTAAATAAGCAGAAAATCTTTTTTCATATAACTTACAAATATTTAATTATGAAAGTTGAATATAATATCTTATACTTATCAATTCAATGCAATTCAATAATCTATAAGGGTAAAATGAAATAAAAAATCACTTATGTCCAATGTATACGTGTGAATTTTGATATGTTTTATGTATATTTCAAGGATAGGTTGAAAGTCTCATCTCTCATCTAAAATTTTTATACAAAATATTAATAAGACATACAAGTAAAAAGAGAGACGATCTCTACAGAATTTTAAGAGACAATTCCTATCAAATATTTTATTATGAAAGTACAAAATTATATTTTATACTCCAAAATATGCTGTTATAATTGAAATCTATGACATCTCAAATGAGAAGTTAGTTCCAAGCCAAAGCAATTCAGACAACTTTTGTCCCTGCAGACGGCTCATACCAAGCACAGTGCAATTTTTTATGTTCGGAGATGAAGCATGCAGAAAACAAATTATATTAAAAGCCAGAGTTCAGTATGATATTAATTTTGTAATTTATTGTCCGACTAGAAATATATGGATTTTAAGCAATATAGTTTTAAAGACTGTATATTTAGTTCATAAATGACAACACACCATTAAGACTTGTTGACACTGAAATTTCCACCTAAAGCTCTAAAGTTTTCGACAAAAGCAAGAAAACTTGGTCTTTTCACACTTTATCAAAGCTTTTTTGGTTCAAAATTAAAATGAATATAGAACACACAACACCACAATGAAATCTAAAGCTGGAGTAACACGAACCCTACAAAAACCAGGGGGGGGGGTTCAGGTGCACCGTTCAGTCAATATTTTCCATTATATTTTATCAAAAAAACATAACATACCATCATTGTCAAACTTGAATCATACTAGGTAATTCTTCACAAATGCCATCAATGGTTTAAAAAATTAAATGAGATTTTAATATATCAAAGAATCAAAGTTCGTCAAAACTTCTGATGAAAGTTGTTTTTTTAATTCATCAATCCCTTTGACTTTGGTTTAATTAGGATTTTGGTGCTCCTGTCATTCAGTTCACTCAATGTAGTAGGCCGTCATGCATTCCAAATAATTTGGTTGTGTCGAAGAACATGTTATTGAATTTAAAACATTATTGTACAAAGTTATGTAATATATGTGCGTAGATTAGGACAAGTTACAAGATATTTTTATGTTAACTTCATGCCATTTGCTTTAGCAAAGAAAGATTTTCTCGTTGTTTTTTCCTAAATGAATTCATAGAACTTCTTTAAATCGTTTTCGAAAAAAGTAGAAGGATATATGATTTCCCTGTCGTACGGTACGCCCTTAGTATGACGAAACCATAGATATTCTATAGTAAACCTCGATTAAGTGTCAAAATGTGACGAAAGTCAATGTTAGGATTTAATTCTGAATATAAATATACTCACTTCTTTTCCAGGATTCTGTTGAAATTAAACAAGCTTCAGATATAATTTTGATGCTGATACCATAATGTTTTATTGTTACAGTTGTATCTTATCCTGACTGAGCACAGTTGGCCTTTTAGCAATTCATTTTCCTAGGTGAACATGATGTATTAATGTTTTACTCAATTTGTCTACCATGCATGGATTAATGTGTTTCTTGCTGCTTTTACACTATATGTCCTGCTGAACAACTGAAAAAGTTATAATTCAAGGTATGTTTTTACCTATGTTAAATTGTGCTATTCGTATTCATTTATTAAGACCAACAATGTAATGACCGTAATTGTCAAGGTTACACTTCGGGTCATTCTCTTCGTCAGCTATGACGGACAATGAGCCGTCATTACCTAAAGCAGCTTCGATGTTGACGTCGATGTGCTGGGTAACACAGAAAAAAATCCGTCATATTAATCTATTTTTTCTACCTTACATTATATTTTGATATTTTACTAAGAATGTAAAAAAAGAAATCTGTGACGGGCCAAAAGCTGAGTAACGTCTGGTACATCCTACTATTTAGATAAATTTCCGAATTTCACCAATAACGCATGTAATTAATAATTATCTAGATTAAAATCAAAATTTTTAAAATACCACATCGGACCAAATGACGGTTAATGGACTGGGTGGCGGCCATTTCAAAAGTATAGGACCTTAGCTACGCTTAGGTTAATATAGGCGCTACTAGTTTCTCCGCTAGACCCTCTTGGAAAAGTTCTATAAACTATATAACACCATACAGTCAACTCCATACAGGAACTCAAATATGATATGGAATATGTCGTCATCGTGGTTGAAAAGGGATGTGTTGTCTTTGTTCAATGTTTTATATTACATGTTGACATTTTTCTATAGTGGATAGAAATATAAAACTACCAAATCTTGCACATATTTATTCTAAACGGCCTTGTCAATCATTAAAACATTGTACCTGTAATAACAGCAATGCACTCAGTTTGTTAAGTTTGGACTTTGCGTGACTTTAAATAATATTTCAGTAATATGAGTTAGTCCCTTGTTTTGCTGGAGAAAGCTGCAGTACTTGAAAAAGATCACTAACAGATAATTAACAATCAATATGTACTGTAAGTACGGTGAGTAATCTGTAAAGGTAAATTTTAATCAACAACATGATCAAAGACACACTGTTTTAATAAAACATCTTAATGCAAAATTGTGAAAAAATCAATTAAAAGGATCAAGAATTGTGATCATAGGTTTGTCTTTTTGTTATATTTTTTGTATACATGTGCATTTTTCATAATGTTCATGTAGGAACAATATTATTTAATAAACACGGTTTCCTTAAAAAGTGGTATTCACACCTTGATGAAGGCCTTGTGGAGTCATCTTAATTTGTAAAATCTTTTTCTTCTTCTTGGGATTTTGAGTCTCCCTGACATTTATCCCATAACTTATCAATCTCATATTGTGGAATAAGAAGCAGACTTCTGAGTGTGTGTGGTTTTTTCTTCTTTAAAATATTAAAAACACTATTGAGTAACATGGTGTTTTTCCATCTTTTACTTTGAGAAAACACAGAAGTAAGTTTTCTCAACCCCAACCCCACCCCTTTAAAGATCTCGTTGCATTTTATATTATGGATTTGACTGGCAAATTGACAAATAAATTAATTTTCATTACTAATTTCCATAATTTTTCTGTGTTATTTTAGGAAAATCCAGTCTAGATTCACGTTAAATAGCTGTAGACTATACGAAAATTTAATATCCATAGCCGTTCTTTTTTGTTACAAAAAAGTCTATTTTCACAATTTGAAAGGTCTAGACTAAAAAGTAGTTAACCTCATGTCTTCATGACGCGAGTTCATAATCTATTCTTTATTCAAATTGTAATCAACTTATACCGCGACAACACTTACTTACAGAAACTTATTTATAATCATATGTCATTTTTATTTTCGTTTGTAATTTCAACCAAGCAAAAAAATATTATTTTCTGTATTCTAGAGGTCCTTAAAACAACATTTTATTGGGTCCCCCAAATGCTCCACAAAAGCTTTCTATAGGTTAATGACAACTGTTTTATACGCAGTTTAAAACGGGCTGCAGATTTAATGTGAAATAAGCTTCTATTGAAATTTCGTAAGGCAAATGTCCTTAGACAATTCCTGTTAGATAACATCAGTTGAAGTTCATTTTAAATTGAAACAGCATTAATAAATTTAATTTCTCTACCGGAAACAGCACGATTTCCAATTCTAAACTAAAAACAAGTTAAAAGTTTTGGTTCACCTTTGTTTTGATAATGAGAACGGCAAACGTGGATACAGATAGTTTTTTAGTTCTATGAAGAGACCTTACTTACTTTCTGATTCTTATAACAAGTACTTTGAAGATGACATATGCATAATGCTTGGTTTCTTGGCGACGTGTTTCAACAGACTATCGACTTTTACTTGGAAAAACCATCCTAAAATCAATTTCCCTGAGTTACTCCTCTTTTTTTAGGAATTGGATTTCATGAAGTAAAAGAGAGAAGGATGCTCAATCTTATGATTTCACGATCCTTTGTATAGGAACTTGAAGTCAAGAATAATACATACTTAGAAAAGTCTTCCTCATACCTAAACCTGGCTCTGGAAATCGACAATAAAGGCTATTAAAATAAAGCTTAACGACAAAAGAGATGACTTTGAAATTTCGCATTGTGATTTTTCCGTTCCTGAAAAACAATGTTATAGCGGTATCTGTTTATTTTTCTCAGCTGACAGGGTATTCTAAATTTTGTGCATCCTTTCAACATTTTGTTAATAGAGGGTTGCTGCTGACAGGAAAGCTGCTTAACATTGGATTTCTGGTAAAAATCATTTCTTTGAAATTGTTCAGGCTCTCTGGTGAGAATTAATTGACCGTTACCAATATCCAGTCACAAATAACGTATATCATACTCATTTTTGTTTATGAACCAGTTGTGACTAACCCATGGCTCAGAACATCGAGAACCTAGCGGATACCCCTAGTGAAGCAGTTGCTTACTCTCCCAGAGCACCTGAACTTACCCTTATTATAATTGGATTCGTTTATCTTAAGATTCAATTTAGCTGTGTGATTTGTTTTAGGATGTTTGTTTTTTGGCCTTGGTTTTATTTTTTAAAATTATTCACGATTTCCGTTTGTCCCTTTAGTATCTTGAAATTCTATTTTCTAGTATGATTTCTACCATGCATGCAAACTCAGAACACATGTCATGCAAGTTATCATACCGAAGGTTGGTGATCCTGTTCATGTATAACACTGACCGGCACGACACCACTGTTGAAGGTAGGATGAAGCCGAATTAATCAATAATTAAACATTTAATTTTGTTGAATAAACAAACATTAAAATACATACGTGATATGCAGAAATGCACTTGGGTTTTCCAGAAAATTTGTTTTTTAAAACCGGCCTGCAAATTACCACTAAACCTTGTAAAAGAAATGAGATAGTTTTCTTCACACACGTTGATATAAACTGAATATGCATAGTGTTTAATACATTAGAGGTACCTATAAATGCATTAGGAATTTCTGTTGCGAGAGAACAAAAGATTAGCATAAGCATGTCGAGTGATAAACGTTTATGTGTTTACCTGGTAAATGGTCGCATATTAATACAATATTTAATATACATTTAATTGCGTTCACTAGTGCTGCAGACCAAAAAAAATTCTTACTTAACGTTCACGTTTTAAAGCAAAAGAGGGCCACAAATACTCTATTGGGTTCACTTATAACTTTTAAAAGGTAATTTACTGACAAGTGAGAAACTAAAATTATAAAAATAAAACCGCCGATAATTTAAGTTTTAACCAATGAGTAGATCTTACGAGCTAACCTTTCAGCTGGATGATATTAGGATTCGCAATATATTACATGTTTTGTTGCATATTGGTCAAAACAGTCTTAAATTACAAAACTTACAAACTTTCAGCAGTTTATACCTTACATACTTTCCATTTTAATTCACAAATTCATAAGAATTTTAATCCCCCCCAAAAAAGGTATATATACTTTGCCTTTCATAGTTTTTATTCAGAGCAAGTAGAATAGGTCGGATTTTTAAAAAAAGTTTTTAGTATTGTATGCAATATGCACCCAAATATTTCCAGAAGTCCTGTTTTAATTATGTATTGGACGACTTAATGAAACTAAAATCAAGGACAACACAAAAATATAACAGAATTGGAAAAAATATTTTTCTTTAAATATGAATCCGTTAAGAACAATTTTAAGCTCTTCGTGTGGCTATCGCCTACATCATAATATATTTTTCAATAATGTCGGAAATAACGCATTTGACTCGTCACAAATCTAAAATAGTATAAGGTCTCTATTAGTTTTGCAAAAATGATCTTCTCTGTGGCGGAAAAATATACTTTTTAGTTCCATTAACACCAAAGAGAGACGAGAGAGAAAGGAATATAAGTAATGGGCATAAGTGCGACTGATTAGGAAGATCGAGGAAAAGACCATCTTGGTAACGGGTGAGGCACTACTTTAGAGAAGATGTTAACAAGAAAAAAAAACAGTCTTCATCAACATGATATGCTAATATGATAGTTAACACGAACCCCAAATTAGGTTGTAAAACAAATTTTTCGAGAGAGGCAGAGAGTAATGCTAACACACGGATTGAAAAAATGACTTTGCTCTCTTTGTCACATTAGAAAATTTATTATAATAGACAATATGTTTCCACCTGGAAAATAGGAAAATATACAAGGGATCATGGAAGTCAGTCGATGGAGTAACCAGAATCAAGATATGAAAATGAAATGGGGTAAATGTCGGGAGACTGCACTACAACAGACCAGTGAATTTACAAATCTAGAGTTCTCCACAAGGCCTTCAACAAGAATGGAATGTCCTCCATGTGAAAAGCTATAAATCGCCAAAAAAACTTTTGAAAATCGTTTTTTGTAAAGTAAAACTGCTCTAACCTGAATAATAACAAAAATGCACATTAAACAAAACATTAAACACAAAGACAAAATTACCACAATGGCTGACTTCGTATAGGCACATGAGCGAGTTGTGGGGTTAAACTTGTTTATTGGGTACCCAAACATCCCTTACCGAGTGAAGGCACGAACCGAAAAACTATCAAAATCAAACAGGAAGTCACCAAATCCGAGAGAACATTAATTTTTATAGATATACTAAACAAAATACATACAAAAAGAAGATACATCTCTAATGTATGCTCGCAGTTACTAAAAGAAGGCTCAGTGTAAGATTCCTGATATTAAAGCATCAATCATCTAAACACCAGATGTAACTAAACATCTGAAGATTTAATATTGTGTTGTCAATTAACATGAAGAAAGACAAAATGGATGCGATTCCAAATGCATTAGTATATGTATAATGATGCGATAAGTTTATTAATATCCGTATTTTAATGTCTTCTGTGCAACGTCGAACATGTACCCCTTGTTGATAAGTTTGTTTAACGGAACCGTGGGATTTAAGGGATCACTTTCAAATTGGTAATTTTGTATGTAATGTTTCCATAGAACGTAGGGTGTAATTACCTTTGTAGTATCAAAAGTCTTCATTTGCAGCCGTATTTTAATATTAAATCTTGGAAACGGTAATTAATGTTTTAAAAGTCTTGAGAAGCTTGTGATATCTGTATCCCCGCTGCAAATGTTTTCCAAAAGTTGCGTAATTATACACATTAGGGAACCAGGCATTCAATATATCTGTGAGAGCAACAACAGTTCTAAAATGATCATGTCCTGATACGTACAGCTATAAAACTGAAACTGGTGAAAATAGAAAAGGAAATAATTACAGGCAATTGAATGAGATTTGACACAAATTAATTGAATTATGAAGAAATAAAACAAAATTCATCGTTACATTGAAGAACAAATACCTAATATTAGAAAATCTCCTAGAAGATCCAGCTGATAATGAAACGGCAGATTGGTGTAATGTTATGGAGTGGTGCTAGTGCTACACAGAGACAGCAAAGAGGTGCTTTGATAAAATTGAACAAGAAAGAAACATAGGATCAGTCAAACAACATGGATAACAATAGATCAGAGAGCAGACATAAATAAAAAGGAATTGGCAACTCACCAAGAAAGACTTAGAAAGAGATTGAAAGATTTCTATAATAAGAAAAAGAAAGTAAAGAAACAATTGAAAAAAATGATTTAAGACAGGGATAGAGGAGATAACCAAATAGGCATATATTAATAGATCAAAACGTGCGTACCCTATATCGACGTACGAAAATTTGTGTTATATTTACATACCAAATGAAAGTGATGTAATTGATGACAAAGAAAACAAACTTACCAGGGGTAGAGAAGAAAAATTGAGATGGTGGTGACTATTTGAGTTTTTCTATACAGTGATAAGCAAGTAAGACTTGTTTCAGACAAAGATGTAACAGAAGAAATTATAACAGAAATAAACCCATTGAGTCAGCATATGCAGAAGTAAAACTATCAAAAGCCTTAAAATGGCAAGGCGACAGGAATACACACTAGCACAGAATTACTGAACGAATATATAAAATAGAGGCTTACCATAAAGCAACCAATAAAAGGATTAATGAATAAATGTAAGGACTGGAGAGGGACATCTCAAATTAGTGATTAAATTCTAGGAAAAATCATAAATAATAGGATCAGAGAAGAAATCGATTCACTACGGAAGAACAAACTGGTTTTCAAAAAGGAAGTATCTTGCAACATACTAAAAGGAATTAAAGAATGACGTCAATATTAAACATGAATATCCTTGATTTTATTTTACCAATATAAAAATATTCATAATATGCCTTTTAGACTTAACATTATCTGTAACATACAATTGATTCAATCCCAAAATTAGATCTTTTTTACAAATCTGTACAATCATGCAGTATCAACAGTCCAATTTCAGAGCTGCATTGGATGGCCAAATTGAAATGGGTCAAGGACAAAGCTTTTAGGATGATCTCTGTAACATAGTGCTTAAAATGCCTTAATTGGAGACATAGAAGATATAGGAAAAGAGAAATTATATGTTAATGTTTAGCCAGGTTTATGTCGTAACAACATGGCACAACCTTGTAAACACATTTTTCTGTCACATGTAAACAAAAATATAAATCTCACACGTGTATATTAATTTCAGTGATAAATGTGTGAGGTCAAACCATTTTTTCTTTGCCAAATGAAAATAAATGTCAACTCATAGGTGCAAAGTCATACACATGTTTTAAATTTTTGTGATTCGTATGTAATCAAGATTTTAATCTTAATACAAAAATGGAACAATGACCGTTGACTTTAGTTCCTTAATCAGCCCAAATAAAGTAAATGATTTAGGCTCATCCTTTTTGAATAAGGGAATTAACCAAAACATCTTCCTTATCTTATATTCGTACTCACAGTTGATGAGTGATTTTAAGTTGTCTTTTCTGACATGATATTTATCAAACAATGTTTAACAGAAATTTGTTGCATTTGCTTTAATTTTAAAACACCGAAAATACAGAAAGGCCTCGAAGAGTAATGCAATTAGTAGTTGTTCCAGTCGTCGGATTTGGCTTTCCATTTCGATTTGTTTGGATTTTGAGTGCTTTTTTGCTATATTTGAATCTTTCACTTCCTATGTTTCAGTTCTAACGCTCTTGATAACAAGTTACTCCTTGATATGTACATAAAGCATACCTAAATTTTCCATATTAATTTAACATGGGTAATTTTGTACTTTAATTTTTTTAAATTTTCCTTCTGATTTTTTATTTATTGCATAATCTGCACAATGCATACTTTATGTTATAGAAGCTGATACATACAGTTTGTCACCTTATTTTTGAGGGGGCGAAGTATTCTTACACAGATCAAAACTATTTACATAAATTCTATTAAAAACGCAAAATAGAAATTCGAAATGATTGCATTTGCCATTAGATAACAAAGGGAGCTTACAAAATTAATTTAGGTATGAGTGAATCATTTTATATGCTTAGCGATTTGAAATCATAGATTTTGAGAACCGAAATCAAATAGAAATGGTTATCGCATTATGATAAACTGTTTTACTTCAGTTTAAACCTTTTCATTATAATATGCTTTCTGAATAAGTTTGGATTTTTACATCAGTTGATTGGAGTGAAGTGACGACACATCTACGTTAACAAATTGAAAAGCTGCAAAATCCGAGCCAACCAGGCAACTAACATCCAAATGCAAACCTTATGACCCCCCTCGTTTTTTTGGGGGGGTTCAAGTACAAGAAGTTTATCAGACAAGAGGCAAAACTATAAATAAATACATACGTCAACGATTACTTCGTCTGCAACAACAGTCAACAAAAATTTTATGGATACCAATGCACATTGCCATCTGCTTTAATGAAATAGGGTATTTTCAATTTTCAGTTTTTCAAGTTTGTTTCGAATTTGTTATGTCTCTTTAAACTATGTAATCTTTCTCGTGGGTATTCTTCACTGGACTTACTTTGGTTTTAAAACGGAGTCGAGATTGTACAGATAGAAAAAATTAATGAAAATAAGTGTTCGCCACCCTTAATTTTCCTTATATCTTTCATATAAGCATAAAAATATCATCAAGTTATTTTAGATGGATTTCCTAAAATAAACATGGCTATACAGAGAATTATTTACTTTTTTACGATTTATTAAGTTGTTTTCATTAAATTCCGAAAGGGAACTTATTAAAATGTCGACTTAAATACACACTTTAATTTTGGATCATATATTTCCCTAAATATCGATATTTAAAGGAGGGGGAATGACAAGGCCTAAACTTGATTCCAAAAATTAATTAAAAAAAAAACAAAAACTAAGACAACCTGAAGCCAGCAACCAGCTGTAATCCACTGGATGGCGTTTTTTTGTTTGAATGTTACTTGTTTTGCATTGTATACTTAATTGGCCGATAGTTATTATTTTTTAAAACTCATCACATTTTATTTGAGGGCCAGTTTATCGAAAGTTGTGGACATGTGTACATTATTAAAGGCCTTAAGGCAACCTGTAGGTTTGAGATTTATATAAAAATAGGAGATATGGCATGCTGTCAGTGAGACAGCATCTACAGGTCCCATAACATCCTTCAATAATGAACCAAGAGTCCATATCTTAAAGAAAGCTGTAAAAAAAACACGTATAACGTGAAATTGTCATAAAACACGACAATCGACCTAATCGATAGAAAAATGTTGAATGACTAATTAAACTACGACAACCACTAGACTACAAGTTTCTTGCACGGGACATGCACATTAGGTATGTGGCGGTGATGAACCGGTTGGTGACCGCGCAATCAGGTTTTCTTTTAGTATGGTGTTAATAAAAATACTTTCAAAAAGATTGAGTGTTTAAATTTCATAAGAAGTCAAAGAAAACGTGTTGTGCAAACGACAATATAAACATATATTTGGGAAGTAAAAATGTTATAAGAAGTGTGAACTGTTCAGTTCAGTATTAAGCCATTAACAAGAAAGACAATATAAGTTCCAATAAAAACCATATTTAAGATTAAAAAATAATGTTATGGCGATATCCTTTACGGATAAGTTTATTAAGATGAATTTTTAGACCATGTGGATTTTTGTTAAAATTCCAAGCTTTATTTTATTCACGTTTTCGTAACAAGAATGTTTTATCATATGTTTCATAAGATGATTATCTTTATAAAAAAAATTTGAGTAAAGTTTAATAAATTTTTGGTAACGAAATACTTGACTTAATTTATTAAGATGAATTTTAAGACCATGTGGATTTAGTTTAAATTTCCCAGCTTTATTTGCCACGTTTTCGTAAAGGGTAGGATGTAATATCCCATTTGTCATCAGATAATTGCAAGAAAAGCCAAATTTTGATATTAAACATTTATATTTATGAAAGAATAAACTAAATATGTTTAAATTAATTTGTGTCAACGAAATCCTTAACTTAATTATTTGTAAGTTATACAAAGATTACATTCATTAGAATCCGAAACATTGCTACAAACACGGGCATGAGCCAAAGGAATGTTCTGTAAAGGAAGGCGGATTAACAATTGGGAATGAGAAATTGTCCCTGTTGTCCTATTTTGGTAGAAGTTTTATCTTGAGAAATAGTCAAGAATGGGCATTTGATGCTATATTCAAGGTTGGTTGGATGACTGTATACCACATCTTCTTTTTTATACTGATCTATATTTTTGAATGAAAATTTCTTCATAACACATCATAAATTAGGGGAAATATTCAAATTTTGAAATTTTCTGCAGTTTAAAGGGTTTCTAGTGGAAAGTTTTTGGGCTTGGAAATGTGTCCGTAGTCATCTTCATATTTACACTATAGAAAAGATGAAGACATATTCTTACTAAACACGGACAGCACTACACTGTCTGTGATAAAAACTGTCGAAAAATGTATTTTGAACGACATTTAACAAAACTAGAATATTGTTCATATATTGGCTGTGAGGGCCCATTGAAAATATCAATATATTATTTCAAATGGGGACGCTTTAAAATTTTGGCAGAATTTTTAGGTCAAAAAGTGGCCTTAACGTACTTGTCCTTTCCACGAAAAATTAAAAACAGTGTTTTATTTCTTAACATAATTGAGCATAAAATTATTTCAAAATCAAGGAAAGTAACCTTACAAATAACCTCTCTAACAACGTTTTTTCTGGAAAATCCCTAAAAAACATGAAAAATATCAGGAAACTCGTGAGTTATGAGCAATGAATGGCCATAACTTATTATCCATTCGGTTTTATTAGATTTATGTATACTTTGCTCTTTACAATGAACTAGTTTCTGAATTTGTTACAATTCGGAACTAAGTATAAAATAAAGATAAACTTGCAAGATTAAATCAGAGAGCTAGCGAGGGTGTATATTTAAGACCGTATCGGATGCTTCTGTTCCATCTGACATCTCTGTTTAGTATTGACCACAGTGGATGTCTTCCAGAAAAGCACAGGCTAGCCATTGCTCCAATGTTTGCATTTAATCTTGACTAGTCCTGCTAATAATATAAAGTGTGCCCATATTTTTGATCAAAAGGTATTGGTTTCGTGATTATAGATTATTTTTTAATAATGTAATGGAATTACAACCTTTATCGTTGAATGCCTTACGGAACTTAAAACAGATTTTAGTTAAAATGAGGCTCAGTCGTCAGTACATTTACTACTTATCTTTCATTTTTATTATCATACAAGGTAGGCAAATATTTTATCACGTCCATTTAAACATATACCATATTACTGCTGTATTGATCTTATTTATTAACAGTTTATAACACAAAATCTGAAATCAGTAGAAGTAAAACATCTATTACGGTGCGTTTACCACACTTGTCACAAAGATTTACTTACCATACAACTGTTTAAATGACAAAAAGCTTCTTTTAATACGCATTAATCCCCTCTGTCTTACTTACGTGTAATGTATGTTAAAAAAATTAATGTATGCAGACTACGTGAATGCTAGATGTTTTATTTTCTCTTAATTAAGAGATAACATTTTACAAAAATACGGTGCGCAAAAACCAGAAGTCAAATGAAAATATTGACACGATCAGCTGAAAAGGGAATAAAAGACAAAAAGAAAAGTAAATGATTACATTATAAACAATTAACATAAACAATTATATACTAGTCAAAAAAAAGAAACGTTACACTGATTTCATGCTGAATAATTTATCAGATAACACACTTATTTGATCAGAATTATTAAATATTACTAGACTTAACTTCAATAAAGATAAA
>JAULBM010292734.1:0-15536 GCA_032357055.1 Geukensia granosissima | reverse complement strand
TCCGGCTCAGCGTGTCGGTCTAGTACAAAGCAGGGTTCATTCATCATCATTCATTATTAATATGCTCTCGTCCTGAATATGAATGAAATATTTGCCACTGGACGTTAAGCACCATTCAACCATTCATTCAATCAATCAATCCTCTTGTTATATCTCTTTTGTAAATAAAAAGCTTTTTCTTTTGTTTTGTTATTTTTGGCAAGTCAAAGACATTAAAATTGGCATTTACTGCTTCCCCGTAAACCACACAGTATTAATATAGGAGTAAGAGCAGACTGGTAGACCAAGACTAAGAATGTATTTAGGTCAAGTGGCATGTCTTTCTGCTTTCGTAGCTTGAACGCTAAATATTCGTCTAAGCTTGTCGGTCTAGTACAAAGCATCATCATTCTTTAACACGCCCTCGTCCTAAATATCCACGAAATATTTTCTGCTGGACGTTAAGCAACATTTATTCAATCAACCAATGTTTTCTTTAGGCTTAATTATTTTATTTTCCAGATTTCTTTAATACAGCGTTGCAAAACTATAGACATGTTGACATCATGGTTAATAATGCGGGAATTATACACGAGAAAGAATGGAAAAACTGCGTCGACATAAATCTGGTAAACGTTAACAAAAAATTAATTCTAAAACGTTTAAACCGATATCCGATTATTGACGATAACCCGTATAATGTTATAATATTTGTAATTTGTTGTGGCTCTCAAATTTCTCCAGCTTTAGTTTTCAGTGTAGTATTGTGTTTTTTGTTTGTTTTTCGTTTCATTTTGTTGGCCACGATCTTGTCTGTTTTCTGGACTTCGAATTCTCTTTAACAGCTTTACCATATCCCATTTTTCTATATGTTCATATCTAAATTAGCCTTTACTTATTACTTCGTATTTGTCAAGAATTAAAAATGAAGGTAAATGAATAAAGTACTTTTTGAGTTATTCATGTTAAACAGTATAGAATTCTAATTATAAGCAGGCAGCTTAATAAGACGCTGGATCAAAACGACAGAAGACATTGCAAACTTGAAAACAAGATCACTTAAAAACAAATATTTAGCTCATAAAATACCTTGGTAAACTCGTTCATTGCACAAGAGTTAACAAATATTGCCACTTTAAAGACTGTCTTCATGACGGTCATAGTTTAATTCACTGAACCAAAATAACGTTATTTCAAATCTCTTGTCCTAACAATCGAACAACACTGCAATGATGGCAATGTTCTCATCTGGTTAACTGCTCAATAGAACACTTGGCAAATCTTGCAATGAAACCAAGTTTGTATGGACTCCTATGTAACTATGTATTAGCACAACAAGAGGAGCTTCCAATCATGTTTATATACACTCTCCTCCACTAAAATCGTTGTTCTTGAACAATAAAGATGTGCATTTTCAATTCTTAATTCGTCAAATTGAACATCGAGTATGACAGACAAAAACGATCTGCTGGAACGACAACAAATTCTTGGCAAAAATAGATATCGCTTGAGTACTCACAAACAATAGAGATTACTAATTCTATTACTAATTCCTTTTAGTTTGCGACCTAACAGCTTTTTCCAGCTTTGAAGGGTAACAAATTCCCTTTTCTCTCAGTCCATAAAGCAGCATATGACAATCGATCAGCTTTTGCCTTCTTTGATTATTCATTTATATGTATTATAGCTTCCTATTTTAACACTAATTTTTGTCATCTCTATTAAAGAATGGAATGATTCAGGGTTCGATGTTAGCCATAGACCACATGAAACACAGTAACGGAGGGAAAGGAGGCCTGATTGTAAATATATCATCATTGGCAGGTAAAGTTGAAGTCTTGTTATAGGTTTCTTTGGCCAGTTCAAAAAGTCACCATTATATTAGTAATTCAACATTACAACGCATGATAGCAGAACAAAAATATAGAAAGATTTAATAGATTAGCGCACAGGACACATGACACTTAGTTACTTTAGTACACTTAGTTTTGCGACACTATCCAACCCACATTTTCCCCGTCAAATTTCCAACCCAATCAGTCTTTGGTTTGCAGTCTAGATCTACATCTGGATTTATTGTTCGTTAAATTGTTTTAGTCATAAATATGGCTGAAATATTGCTTATCGTTTAGCAGCAATCAATCTCATCGTAGCATTAAGCGTTTTAATTTTTTTATCTTTACACTATTATTGTAAAGTAATAAAACAAATTAAAAGCAATGGTAAACTTCGGAAAAAGATACCAAACGCATGTACAAGTTTTTGGTTTTAGACAGAGAAAAGCTTTGATTTATTAAAGTTCATTCAGATTCTAACAAACTGCACTGAAACAGACACATGCAAGGAGCTTTTTATTGACAATTTATCTGTTACGTTTTACAGACTTGGTTCTAAACAGACCGTTGCCTATTCCACTTGTTGTTGAATTTGCTTTCTCTCTTACTGATTTATATCTTTAATAGTTCTAAGCATAAGCTTTATGAAGAATGGAGGTATTTTACCGGATCCTACTGAATAAAAACAATGTAATGAATGAACGGAATAATGTATAAACTGTAAACAAAACACAGGGGGAAATGTTGAAAGGGAACTTCAATATTTATACGTGCACCCATCTCTTTTGTCATAGAACTTTAGTTTTTGTTTCTGTTGAATTAAACTTCAAGTCCGTTTTAATAAGCAAGACTAAACAAATCTCGAAATTTTGCATTGTTAAATAAAATAACGTCATCTATAGCTTTCATGAAGGCCGCGGTTCCTTCTTAAATTAAAATTTACCATTCTGGTTCCCTGCTTCCGGGAAGTATGTTTTTTCCATAGAAATCACCGCTAAACCGTTCATCGATTTCTGTCGAGGACAAATAGTTAAAGCTTTCATTTTTAGTTTTTATACAATATAATGTGGAGCCTAAATAACTTAATTACTTTTGACAATCGTCAAAAGCAAATGCTTTAAGATAAAGTACAGGGGAAAAGGGGGTTTTCTTCTTGCCCATTCTTACGTCGATGTGATGCCATACCCACAAAGGGAAACAACTCTTACAAAATCTTAATTTTTAAATCAAAATCTGACTTCCGGATATATGTTTTCGAAAAGGACTATAGAGAGAAACTGAAATTAAAGGTAAGGGCTTTGATTCCTGTCCTTGTTTTGCAATAGCCCTAAATAAAGACTGTCTTAAAAGGTCGGAGAAGCAACCCAACAAGGAGATAAACACTAATAGTGGTCTAATTTCTACCGATAACATTGTGATTACTAAATAAGTTCTACTGTAAACAAAATGAATAATTCATAAGTTAAACACTATGTTGCTCAATCATGATGAGCTTTAAATTGAGGACATTGGAAATACGACTAGGCTTATTTTATATTATATTGGATGTAAAGGTGTATGACTTCAATCTTTTGACAAGGCTTCAAGTAAAGTAAAAGCCCCTATTCAGAATCACCGCTTTAGGTTTAAAGGAGCAAGTGTTGTTCTTGTTCTTGGTCTCATTTTTGTCTTGTTGATATTTTATTGTTGATTCGATCTTGTAAAATTTAAATGTCACATGCGACTGATGCCGGGAAAGAACACTATATTTTTTTTCATTCCGAGAATCACTTTATCTGTTAATCACGACCATCTATATATTAATCTAAAATTTATTTCACAACTAAAGGTATTATTCCTGTTCCATTTTGTCCAGTATATACAGCAACCAAGCACGGTATTGTAGCCTTCTCAAGAAGCTGGGCTGTAAGTTTATACAGTATTATTCTAAAATGTGTAAACGGGAGGTGAACAATATACATTTACTTCTGTTTCAAAAGTATGATATGAAAAGTTCACCCGGAAAAAGGTCATGTTTCCCGAGGGCTTGCTCGGAAATTAATGATTTATTCCACTATGCCTGATTTATGAAAAAAAATGGAAATTTTCATATTTCACTTAACAAAGTTTATAACATCAATGGACCTTTTCTGCCAATCGCGCAACGTTTGATAATGACGTCAGAGGGGAATATGATAAATGGACACGATGTTGAGAGGGAGATACGATGTTTTGTTCAATGTCAGGTGGTACATTTTCGATCAATCAGATAACGTCATTATATTATCAATATTGATACAAGAGAATAATTATAAATATACTGTTTTGAGAACAAAGTCATCTTTATCACTGAAAAGATTAAGGGATGTTTAATGGTTTTAATCAACTATTTTATCAGTTATCTAAGTAAAATTCAAATACTGTCACCAGATTTTAAATAGCATTAAATAATTAATAAATAGTTTTTATTTGTCTCCCCATGACGCGAACATTTCCGGTATTTTAATAACGTAGCGTTAGATCAGTCTACTCGAAGAAATAACACGAACAACAGCACAACGACGTCAGTTTGATCGTTTTTCATGTTTTTCTGTGGAGGGGGCTTATAGTGTTTGGTTACTACGTTATTAAAATTGATATCTCTCCATTACTGAAAACAAAGGATTTTCTTGATTTGACATTTGTTTCCCATTCTTTTCATTCTATTATATCAAAAGGTTTGACTTCAAATTCTTTTTTTTTCTGCATGTTTTAAATTGCTAATTATACTGATGACAGACCAAGGTCTGTAGATTTAAATTTATCCGCATATAACAATATTTGTTTTTCAGCTTCACCCAGAAGTAAAAAAGAATGGTGTACGAATTGTATGCCTTTGTCCAAGTTTTTCCAATACTGACATTATTAAAGATGCTTCTGATAACAGAGTTCAAGGTGAAGGCCTTGCACGAGCAGTAATTAAGAAATACGAATTGATGACGTAAGTATGATGTCATTCAAAATTTTATCATTAAACTTGACTTAAATTGTTCTGGTCGAGAAAATCTCACAAATAAAAAGAAAGGTATGTTTATACGTTCACCGACAGAATCTAGAAAAATGTCGAAAATTTTCTTCCATATAAAATCAACTTTAATGTGGAGGAAAAAAACAGATACGGTGGAAAAATAAAATCGCCGCTTTCGGGGAGGGAATGTACCGCTTACCCAATAATATTTTGCTATTGACCCTCGTATGGTTTTATGAACGATGGAAATAAAGAGAAAATCAAAGGGTTTACCAAAGGGAACATGTCGATAGGCACAACAAAAACAAGACCAAGATATAAACAAATTACAACAGAAAAATAAAAAGGAACACACGCTGCTCACCAAAAAACCGGGTTAAAATCTGGTTGGTTCTGGAAAGTCAATAGTAATCTAGGTTGCAAAATAATAATTCCTAAAGAGAGATAAACCGACAAACACCTAAACTACACTATCCACATTCGAATGTAATCAGCCATTCAATAAAGTTTGGCAGTGATAACGCAGGATAATCCAATTTCCAAGAGGAGGTTCCTGTGATCTTTCATACTTAACTTTTATGCCGATCCAGACAAGATCTCTAAGAAAATTTCCCATTGGAATCTACCTTTATTTAGGCAACCACGATTGGTACGCTTCGGTGACTGACATTAGTTTACAGTGGTCAGCTGAAGTGGTGTCATACTAAAAATTCTTGCAACCAGTGAACGTAAAACGAAGTAAATGTCTAAAGTAAGGACACTCATCAGACAAAATTGTAGAAATGACCAACCTCTTGGGCCATTCCACAGTAGTTGGTTTCGATGTACCGATTGGTTTCAGAGAAACAGATTAAAAATGTAATAAGATTGATTACAGTAGTAACATGGTGGCAAAAGCTTACATAAATGTTTAGATTTGATATGATAATATCAAACAGACAAGATAAATGAATATAAATTCTTACATGAAAGTTTGCAAAATAGATCAAATACCTATTAAATTTTTGCGTCACAACAAAAATTTCTAATAGATTATGTAACGTTTACAATTTTAATTACATCACTTTACCAGCTTAGTAAAGAATACATATATGTTAGAATATGACTATAACGTACAATGAAATATTTTCAGTACAGACCGTGTAACATGTGCCTTCCTGAGAGTATTGGACGATATGAATAATAATGGCAAAGTGATGGTTGTTACTCCTGATTTCATGGATTATAATACTTTCCACGATCCAAAGCTGTGATGTCCAGCTGGATATAGATGATGTTCCAAAATGAATTGTGCTTTCCGTCACTAGTGGCTATAAATGGTGGTCCTTCAGTGTACAGTACCACAAGTTACAACAAATTCAACAGGAAATACAAACGATAGTTTGCAATATTTCGAAAGTTCTGTTCAAATAATAAATAATCATGTTCTCTTGTTTAGCCAAACAGTTAAATAAATTAATTATATACTGGATAAGATAGCAATGATTTCTTTAATATGACCGAGATAAATAAAACAGACGTGTCCAAACATATTCAGGGGAACTACATAAATTATATCAACCAATAAAAACTCATATTCAGAACATTGAAAATTGTTATTATTGACACAAATATTACACTCTTATCCCAAAATATTAGCATTGCAGCTCATCTTGTTTTTCCTCATGTTTATTGACACCAAATTATAACACCAAATAATAGTCAAATAAGACGCCGATCTATATTCGAGAATAAAGACAGACGCCTTTAAGAGATGCCAAAGTTCGCGGCCAGCGACATTTGATAATAAATCTAATCAAGACAGTGATTCAGTATAATCAGCATAAAAGACGTGATTTTTTTATGTATGAAAAGCAAATATAACCTCTTTATTAATACATTGCAAATAAAAGTTCTTTTCATGAAAAGTATCATTCATTCCAGTCCATTGAACAACAGTACTAAAAAAGTATTCTCTGAAATTCTTAACTGGTTATAAATAACATGTTGATGGTCATTTTTAATTCAAAACAAATTTTATTGCTTTCGTCGGGCATCATCTTACTAGTAGTTTGGATTCCGGATTTAAATGATCCACATTAAGATTGCAGTCAATCATGAATTGGTTTAATTAAAAAAACACATTACGCCAAAAAATTGAAATATTTTTTCTTCATTATCGTGTTTTATTTAATATTAAGGATAAATAACTTACTTTCAATGGTGGTAGCTTAAGCTTAAAAATAAAACATCTTAGTTTTATAGCACTTAATAAGTTATAAATTAAGATGTTTTGATGACATTTGAGACGATATTAGAGTATAATTGCGAAAAAGACAACAACAGTGATTCAAATAATTTGCCTAAGAAATCATAGGTCGCTTATATACATTAAAACGCTGTAAAAATAAGACGATATCAAAAAGGACGTGGTAATGAAAAAGCCTAATACTTAACGCATGGTTATTGCAAAGTAAGAAAAATGCTTTCTTTGCTAAAAATGCTTGATTGCTTTTCAAAGCAACATCATTTTTTAGTTTCGCAATTTATATCAAGTTAAAACGTGATCGCGCGATGGCTAATGAACCAAAACACAAAATTACCAATATTAAACAGATGTGGAGAATTATGGTTTACTATATGTACATTTCAAGAAGTAACCACATCAGTAGCATTATAACCAAAACGTTGGAAGTCAAAGATCCGAACATAGCAATAGAAGCACTCAAATACAAATCCAAGTATCAGGATTTTCTTAAAAGAGCATTGCTTTTGTTGGGCATGGTCTTGTCTGTCTTCCGCATTTACGATTTCTTTTTTCCCCTTTTTGTATCTTCGAATTCCTTTTACTACAACAAGGATACATCCATTCAAAGTTAAAATTGTCCCTCTTAAAATATTATGGTCGCCACCACGAATTGGTTGATCCATATGGTATCAGTGTATCTAAACTAGTTATAGACCTGTTACCGGTAATACAAAAATAAGCTGACCTCACTCGGATTGACGTCAACCCGGATTAGAGTTTAAGGATTCAACGACGCATGTTGCGCGCAAGAGTGGGGATGCTTACCCTTCATGAGTACCTGATTCCACTCCTGTTTTGTAAAGGAGTTCGTAAATTCTAAGCCTTTGTTCCTTTTGTTTTCGTTTTATCATTTAGTTTGTTTCATATTTTTCCCAATATATGGGTATTCGCTCCCAAGAAGTCGAAATGGAAAGCCAAATCCAATGGGAAGGAAAACTACTTAGTGCAATACTTTTTGAGGTCTTTCCAAACCATACTTTGTTTAACACGGTACAAAATAATAAAAAAAAATAAATCTATAGAAGAGGATATTATAAAAATTTTAGACTTCATAATTGACAGCACAGTTGTTTTTGATTGAAGAATTTTCCAGCAGATGATTGGCATGGGTATCAATTGTGCTCATCTTCGCGCCGATATATTCACTTAGTTGAGGCACACTCTCTTCAGGGGGTATCACAGAAAGAGAGAAAGAACCTATCCCAAACTTTTTATTTATTCTTCCGTTCTTCATATGTTGTTTTGTACTGAACAATGGTCGATTCGGTGATTATCGTCACCTCGTCTTCTCACATGAGCTTGACATTAAAGACAATTAAGACATTCCTTAATCTGCCGAATACCTTAATCATCATCTTGAATTTGATAACTGAGGAAGGCTTAATACAAACATAAAAAAGTTCAGGACAAACGTGATAATTTTAATTTTCGAATAGTCAACTTCCCGTCCATTGGTAGAAACATTCTGGGCCCCGCCGTACGGCGTATAAATCCCCCAGCTAATAGGTTTTATTCATGAACATGTGTCAAATACAGCGGTCTACAACCGTTCGATGACACAGAACTTGCCCAAACAGGAATATGTAACTACTAGGTGTAAGTAGTTACTTTAGAAATTTAATGGTCTTCACCACGATTTTGTCGACGTGAATGGAATATCCGTTTCACAGAATATTTCTTGTAAAGACGTGGAGTAACTTTTATCATGCTATTCACTCTTTTCGCCTGGAGGTTATAATACCTTTCAGTCTTTCCCTTCACCTTAACATAACTAATACCAGATTGAAAATTGAACAAAGTGAGATTGTCATTAAAGAGTCAAGAATTGCTAAGCCTCCCTTACATCCTAAGTTCAACCTCAGTTTTTGGTGAGGTTAGAATTGTTAATAATTGTATTTTATATCTACAGTATTTGTTATGTTTCGTCTTGTTCATGCTGTCAGAATTGTCGTGTCTGTCGACTTTTCCCCTTTTGTCTGGTCCTTCGGTATTATTTCGCTTCTTCTGGTATTCCTACCGTGATAAATGAACTAAATCTAGCTGCGTTTTTACAGGTATGACACCTATTAACATCTAACATTGAATCAAAACAATTAAAACATGTACAAAAGCTATTGCTTTGCAATAAATGAAAATTTCTTGCAACAAATTATTAATTCTTTCAATGATTAGGGTCGACATTTTTTTTCTTTTAAGAGGGGCTTGTTTTTTATTTAGGTTAATTATATAAACATGACATGAATAATTCGTTTTTGGTCAAAATTTGGCTGCTGTTTGGATTTGAGTACTTCAGAGGTCACGAGGGCATTCACCAGTCCAGTTGCCAGATTTGTCAGACATGAAAATTTTACAGACATTTCCTGTAATGTTTAAATTCGAAAGCACTGAAAATATTGAAAGGCTTCAAAACATATGGAATATCGTAGTTGTTCTATCGGCTGGATTTGGCTTCATATTTCGATTATTTGGATTTGAGTTCTTCTTTTACTATGTTTTGATCTCAGACTTCCTGTGTTTTGTTTCTTTGCTTCTAAAGAGAGTAAGAGAGTTTACTCCTAGAAATGGACACAAAGGATATAAAAAATGTATTTTAATTGGTCACCTTGTATTTTGAAACCACTGGGTAGATTTATTTCTGCAAATAAAAAAATGAAATTCAAGTAGAACATGATCGAATTTTGTAAAAATATAGTGGAAGGCGCAGAACGGGGATTTTAAGTAAACGTGGACACACCATTTGCTCCAAGGACACTTGTGTGCCGCTTTAATAAGCCGATTTTTTTTCTTTTCATATTTATTATTATGTAATTTTTTGCAGTTTGATTTTGAAATATACACGTCACAAACTAAGATTGTCCCAAGGAGAGGGATTCCAGTGGTGTGGTTGAGCCCTGGTATTGTCACCAACACTTTTAAATCATTATTTTGAGATTTTGGGGATTTCTTTTTATTTCTTATTATTTCGTTTTTTCAATATTTGCCTCAACCAATACTTAAGAGGGTCTGGGTACTGGTGACAAAACCAGGACTCAACCACGTCCCTAGGAGCCCCCTAATTGGAGTTTGTCAGGTGATAAAACAGAAAGCCTGACAGTTTACCATAGTGGGCACCATGTATATAATATCATTATATGATCCATTTCCTCATCTATGTAACTATTATGTATCCTTCAGACCACGATAATTGTTTCTGTTTTCTTATGGTTCATGTTATACACTTTGCGATAACGTTTAATGTACTATTAACAGGCCCCTGAATGTCTCTACGGAGATTTAATGTTGAGGGTCGACCATCTTCGTTTTTGGTGGCGGGAGCGAAGTGTGAATTAACAAGATAAAGTAATTAAAAAATTGCGCACACTTCTTTTGTTCGGACCTTCTCTCGCGACTTATATAAGAAGAATAACTTTTAAATTTGAAATTCCATTCAGGTGCGCCTCAAACCATTTTTGCATGTTATCTAATCGTAGTTTAATTACTTAATTATTACGCAGATTAACCATGTTTAACCCCGGTCGCTAGTGCGTGCTTAAAGTCACTTCCGGTAATAAAATGGCTGATTATACAATGTAAAATCCCCGAAGATAATTAAAATCTCGGCACAGCTTAAAATACATCTTGATTGCTAACAGGGATTGCACTTTTTTCAATCTACAAAATAAGCAGTATTTTATAAAAAAAAAATACGATGGACAGCTTTTCTTCCATAACCTTTTTACCTGTTTCAACAAACTCTGACATAAAGTATAGTTACTGTATTGCTAGATCCAAAACGTTCTTCTTTTCTTAGTGATCAAAGTAGAATTTATCATACAACATACGCGCGTACCCAGGCTTGTACCTGAACAAATATTATTTTTAAATCGAACAAATTAAGGGGAGATACCTCAATATGTCTATATATATATACTACCGCGTCGTCAAAAATAGTAATGAACAAACAAGATAGTTTTCCATGCCAAATGAGCTTTTGTTTATGTAGAATAGCTATGAGATTGTTTATATCACTGCCAATGAAAGCAAGTTTTAAAGAACTAACAACAATTTGAATTTTTGTCCTTTGTTAATTAACTGTTAGTCTGTATAAATCGCAGGCTTAGGTTGTGGATATTGTACTGTTAAGGTCGATAACGTGTCCATTAGGTCCATAAGTTTGTTGGAATTAAGCGAAGGTACTTTTTGAGAATTTAAAAATATCATGAAAAATTGATCGAAATTGCTTCAAAATATCTACTTTTAAGATCTTAAACTTCAATTTGCAGGAAGTCCAGTATATAATTGTATTGATGTTACATTGATGTGAGCCAATAGATTATATTTCTGTCAATGTTAATTTTAAAATCGGCCGGGTTACGAGTGACACAAATACGGGAAACAGGAGCCACACCCTATCAACAATCAAGATTTGAGTTATAAGATATTTTCCACAACCAAGTAAAGTTTATTCGTAAAGAAAAAAAGGATTCATATTCTGACATATACTGATGCTGTTTCATTAATATATGTATGTAAACACACTGAACCATATATATCTATAAGTCATAAATTGAGGTCATAGTTTTGTCTTTGTGTTTAATGTTTTGTTATATGAACATTTTTGATAATATAAAGGTATGACCTCTAGATTTGTAAATCCCTGTTGTTTTTTCTCGTGAAATGCAGTCTCCCTTAACGTTTACCCCATCTTTTCATTTTGCTTTATGTTTTCTATGGTACCATGAATTTAACTATTAGATAGTATATTGTAAATAGTATATATAATTTCAAATTTCAAGTTAAGTCCAACTGGCGCTATTAATTTATTGTGGAATTAGAAATACTGAAAATGCTTTTGAAATATATGTCAATGAATAGTACAAAATCTTTAAAAAAGTGTCTTTATGTTAAATTCGAAATTAATTCTTATTAATTAGCACATGTAAATTGTCTTTTGAGGCTTCTTGATTTGTATTAAAAGTTGAATTTGTGGCTTAAAGGAAATAAATATTTCAAGTTCGATATTCACACGATAATGATTTACTTTGCAATACATTTTTGTGTACTCGTATACTTATGTGACAGTGGTCTTATGATATTTTTGTTGTATTTATTATTGTCTGAAATAGTTTCCAGCTCTTAAGATATTTAACCAACATTAGGTTATTTTTTAGGAACTAACACTCATTTGAATTGGACTGTTTTAATCCCTTTTTCCAAACCAATAAAGAAAATAAAGCCTATATACATATACAGGATTGAACATTTTATCAACTTTACACATAATTTGCATTTCGCAAATTTCACGTCGAGCGCGCAATGTTTCAGTCATATAAAGGACGATTATATATTGTAAACCGGTGACATTCAGGGCGGAAAACTTTGACAGCTACTGGAAAACATGCAGATTGTATGAAGGCGGATAATTTCGCTTTATAACTGATCGCCTATTGACCACTCAAAACAAGATGCTGCAAGAGGGGTTAACGTGCAAAGCACATGACCTTTTTTTAAATATGTGGACGCCTATTTTGCAGGACCTCTTCAACAAAGACGGAGATACCTATTCTTCTCTGGAACCTTCTTTGCGGACAGTGGTTGAGTATTTATACGTCCCGTTCAACCAACGAACACTGCTCAAGTAGAGGTTCTTTGCGGAAAACCGATCGGTCTATTTCTTTAACACAGACACGATCGCGGTAACAATACTACATGTACTACTATAGTTTTAAACGGGATTCTAATGCCTAACAGTACATACGTATGATTTTAACAGTGGTAATTTTGTATTTTGATCCGGATTGTGATAAGATAAAAACAGTTATTACTATTTGAGTTGACTAATGGATTTATCATATTAAAATCATAATTTACATTTCTCGCAACATCATTGTGGACCGGAACAATCGGATAAAAATAATATTGACATTTTATGTTAATATGGTACAGGAGTTACTTGCAGTCTACCGTTATCTAAAGCGTGTTAACTCGAAATTGTTTACTAAAAATATTTTGAATGTAGAGGCATTTTATAATTGCAACTGTTACTCTCTAAAACGACTTAAACCACGGGGTTTCAAATTGTTTATATTTCAACTATCTGGAAATGACCAGTAATTTTGTTCTATATCTGATAACAAAATGAGAATTTGATGATAGAGGACCAAATACAGAAACCGACGTTAGGATACAATTAAATAAAAATAATATATTATACACCATTACTTAATTAGATCCAAAATATTGCAATTAGTCCAGATTTTAGGAGTAACATAATGTTCAAAGAAGAAAGTGAAGTACGAAATAACCAAGCCACTCTCCATACTCTATTTAATAGATCAAATTTTTATGAGCGACATTGCTGACGATATTTTAGGATAATGTAGATGTTTTGCAGAGGATACACAATAAGAAAAAAATCTTAAGAAATTATCAGCTTAAAAATACATGGTACAAATTCATTTGCAATATATAATTGTATTAAGACTAAGAGGATAGTGAAACGGAATCCTTACAACACCCAAATTGTGTAATTCTGTCTGCCCCTTTGGTATCTTCGAATTCCTTTTAGTAATAGGACTGTCCCTAAGTATTTATTGTTTACTGTTGAAAATTGTACCATACAAGCCTGATACATAGGTTTGATTGGTCAGATCATATAGTAAATATGATTGAGAAAGGTTTAAAGCAGGTACATCATAGTTTTAAAAAGGTGAAGTTCTAATTTGGATAAAATATAGGTTTCTTCTTCCAATTAAGACTTGTAACTTTCCAATAAATGAGGATTTATTTGGAATCCTATGATCTACTTTGAATTCAAAAGGTCTTAAAATTGATTTTTGTATATTTCTATCAACAAATGATTAATCAGTTTTTCATTTCTTGTCAATATGGAGGTGTTTTTTTTCACTTTTGTGTAAATTAATGGTAAAATAATTTGTATAATTTCCTGTTTCATGACAAACAGAATATTAAAATAAAGTTGTTTTTGATTTCCGTTCATATTGACACTGTCATATTAAAACGATGTGCGGATGACAACTGACATTAATCATGATTTTTCCCGATCATTATTGAAGCATGACGTGAGCCACCGGTGAATAGTGAAAATAATAAAACTTATGATATTCAGCATTTTATAACCTTCACAACTATTAGAAGATTTAAGTTTGAAAATGCCTTTTATTAAACATCAGACCGGAATCTGGAAAAAAGCACTTTTTGTGGACCGCATGATGATTTCTAATGCAGATTAAGACCAAAATTCATCCCATACATTCCCTTTTTATATTATTTTTTTCAAAGGGGGGCCTGGGCGCCCCTGGATCCACCCTGACCACTGTCACATAAGTATACAAGTACACAAAAATGTATTACAAACTACAGCATAATCGGGTGAATATTGAATTGAAATATTAATTTCCCTTAAGCCATCAATTCAGTTTTTGATACCAATGAAGAAGTCTCAAAAGACAATATACACGTACAAATTAATAAAAATTAATTTCGAATTTAATATAGAGACACTTTTTAAAGATTTTCTGCTATTCATTGACATATATCTAAAAGCATTGTCAGTATTTCTAATTTCAAATAAATTTTGAGCGCCAACGGGACTAAACTTGAAATGGGACATTATATATACATTTTGTACTATTCGCAACATACTTTCAAATAGTTAAGTTTATGGTACCATAGTAAACATAAAGGAACATGAACAGATGGGTAAACTTCAGAGACTGCACTCCAATCACGAGAAAAACAGTGGGAATTTAAAAATCTAGAGGTCTTATCAAAATATTTGGGGGTTGAAAGTTATTAACGTCCTACACAGCAAATTAATGCTCTCAGTAGGACCCGTAATACCTGAATGTTATCAAAAATGTCCAAATAAACATAAAGACAAACCTATGACCACAATTTTGGACTTATGGATATATATGGTTCAGTATGTTTACATATAAGCGTCAGTATATATTTCAAAATATGACGACCTATTTTTCATAGTTACTATACATAAACTAAAGCTCATTTGGCATTGCATTCTATCTTGATTGTTCATCACTATTTTTGAAGACGCAGTAGTATATAAAGACATATGGAAGTGTCTCCCATTTGTTTGTTTGTTTAAAAAATGATGTGTGTTCAGGTACAAATCTGGGCACGCGCGTATGTTGTATGCTTTCAACTATAATATAAATTCGACTTTAATCACTAAGAAAAGAGGAACGATTTGGATCTAACAATACTAGTATAAACCCGCCTCGGGTTGCATGCGCTTGTCTAGTCAGGACTAGTTGCCATAACAGATTTTTTCTTTTTTCTTTACAATTATATAATCAAATTTTTATTGTTATATTTATAAACATTTTAGTATGTCGTCTGTCCTTTAATAATTAAGAGGTTGTCCATGAAAAAACCAGGCAGTAGGTGGCACATGCAAAATTTTGTTTCTGAATAAAATTGACACATT